>JAAGWP010000306.1:0-52644 GCA_013266165.1 Fusarium graminum
AGATTAACCCTCCGGGAGCTTTGAGTGTGCTAGGTGAGTATCGTATACTGTTTACAGGTAGCGCATCAACACTGTATTGATGCCCTGTAAAGAGTGGTTTATCACAGTGAGAGAAGCTCCAGCTCCAGTACCTCGCAATAGTGCTATAGGCCAGCCCTTGTCTCTCATCTCCGCTAATGATGGTGCCCGCCAAGCTCATCTTAAACACCCTGTCCTATGACTGGTCATTGCTGGCCAAGCCCAAGGCCCGCCCATGGCTCGGGGCGGCGCCTAAGGACCCCTGTCCTGGCTTGATGTATTATACCTACATCTTACGTCGACCGTCAGTTGGAGGAGGGAAATCAAAACAAAACATAAAATGAAAAGCAAAAGCAAAAGATGTAGGTATTGCTCAAAGCAAGACATGAGAGTGCTGCAATAAGTTTAATGTCGTCGTTGTTGTTGTTGTAACCTACCTAGTATGCGTAATAGTAATGCTCCAATGGGATAGGACTGGATACGGGGATACAAAGATGTCCACCAACATGAAATGGATGGAGTACTTTGCTCCAAACCATGTTCCCGATCTCTCAGCACCAAGGAGCTTCTGCTCAGTCCAAAGAGATCCTGTCCTGCATAAATAAGTCAAACCAAGCCAGTAATTGATCACTTACCCCCCAGGTTTTTTTTTTTTCGAGCCTCTTCCCTACCTCCTCTACCTTCGTAGAGGTTGCCTCCATAACACCCACATCCGAGTAGTACATGATCACTGACGTATGGGATAATATGCATGCTCTTTCACGGATTCTCGTGACGGGCAACACAGTTTGTTTGTTCAACGACGAAGAAGAATACAAGCTTTTGTTTGGATACCTCCTGGCAAGTTTGTATTACTGAGATTGAATGTTGCAAGGTTTAACAGTATCTAAATACACCTTGTCCAATGGTTGGGTTTGCCCTGAATCTTCCTCTAGCAAGCTGCTATGTGCCCCTCAAAAAAGATCGTCAAATACTCGGAACAGATCTTATTCTCAGTGCCAACCCTTGGATTACCTCGAAAAGCACTCCTTGATCTCCATCTCCATCTTCAGTTTCCAATTTCAAGTTCTCTTTCGAGACTGAGACACGCAACATCCCTGTTCGACCAGGAGAGATGTCCTTGCCCGGGCTGTATGATTGGCCGCGTTGGCGCCCGGGCCAGTGATGCCTCCATGCATCGTGGGTCCTTTGGCCTCGACCACTTGAGAGACCTACATACCCGCTGTGGCCGGTTACAGAGACCTCCTGTCATCGTTCTGCTGGATGGACCCTTGCGTTTAGTTGATGGTCTAATTAACTTGTGCCTCCTTTTAATATGTTGTGTTTGCTGATTTAAGGGTAGCCATGAGCTTGGTTGTGGCTTGCCTTAGTACTGGTATCTTTAATCGCATCTATCGTAAACAACCCACTACTCCGGTGATGAGACTACTTAGCCAGAGTTTCTGATGGGTCCATAAAACGTGCTATCAATTCAATATCAAGAAACCGTAAGCTGATGGGATCAAGTTGGCCCCTTGAATTAGCGCGTGCGAGGTGACTGATGCTGAGTCGTGTCAGCGCCGACAACTCATCCTTTCAGATCGGCATGGGTTTTCGTATCGAACATGTGTCGAGCAATAATAGAGTTATGGAACTATGGGCTCCATTCGGTGGGTAC
Organism: Fusarium graminum; assembly: GCA_013266165.1. NCBI lineage: Eukaryota > Fungi > Ascomycota > Sordariomycetes > Hypocreales > Nectriaceae > Fusarium > Fusarium graminum. The sequence continues at coordinate 1,676 of JAAGWP010000306.1, forward strand.
CTGCGGTGATTTCTTCTTCACTTTTCCCTCTTTAGTTGATTTGATTTGATGCCAACCAGCGTATATAAGTACTAGTCTATGACTGTGACACAACGGATAAAAATGTATCGATTGTCGTGCTCAAGAAGACCCGTAGCAAGGAAGTTTTCACTTTTGAGAAGTCTCTTGGTCAACAATCAGTCAAGATAAGACTTTGACCGTTTGTTGTGTACTTTGGTTCAATCTCCAGGGTAGCTAGCGGACCCATCCGATGTTGATGAAGCCAATTAGAAGCATTGACATATGCTCCCCATATTTCCCCAGCTTTTCCATCATCATGTGATTGCAAGCTGTGGCGTCATTCCCGCTCGCCGCATCCGTCGGCTGCAGCTGAGGTGAGGTCGCAGCAGGCGCAGACTGTCCCGTGTGCCACTTGCCTCGGATACCCGTATTTCACATGCTCATGACTTTGTCGATACAAGTCAGCCTCAACCGTAATCTGGCTTAACCAAAGTATTCAAGCAGCCACATATTTCATCACCACCCACTTGACACTCATGTTATACGCGACAGGCTATTGCTAATGGACAGGTAAAAGGAAGTGTATTTGAGCCTGAGAGACTCGGTCGTTGTTGTTGCTGTGGGGAAGCCTCTCCAACTCCAATACCTACCTCACCTAGTATACAACTTCCAACGTCATCACCACACGTTGCACTTCGACTTTTCCTCACATACTGTCTCTGATGGCTGCGCAATCAACGCTGCGGCTTACTGCTGCCGAGGAGCAGTTAGCCGCCTTCCTCGATAAATGGACAAGTAAGATCAAGACAAGATTGCGTGGAACAACTCGCACAACTCGTCTACTTGCGACACTAGCCCTGGCTATTTCAATCATCCTCGGCGGAGTCGGAGGACGTCGATGGTGGAAGAATCGACGGCATGAGCGGGAACAAGGCCGAAAACTCGTCCGCACCAACTCTTGGCTTCACAACAAAGATGGATCGCGAACCATCTATGTCCCGTATAAGGACAGCACTTCAAAGGTGGTTATCAACACGACCAAGCCACTCACCTTCGATGCTCACCGTCGCCTGTTTTTGAACCCCCCTCGCGTGTCCGGACTAAGAGAGGGGACGGTACCGGCGGCACAAACGAAGCCGGGGCTCAACATTGCTTTCCTGCACCAATTTCTAAGTTTGATGAGCATTATGATTCCTCGATGGTCCAGCAAAGAAGCCGGCTTGCTTCTCAGCCACGGCGTTTTCTTGATGCTGAGAACATACCTCTCACTAGTCGTCGCCCGCCTGGATGGTGAAATTGTGCGCGATCTGGTTGCGGGTAATGGAAAAGCATTCCTCTGGGGTATTCTCAAGGTAAGTACCGTGATAGTGTCAATAACCAGCAACTAACATGTATTAGTGGTGCGGCCTTGGAGGATTTGCGTCTTACACCAACGCTATGATCAAGTTCCTCGAATCTAAAGTTTCCATTGCCTTCCGTACGCGACTTACGCGATATATACACGATTTATATCTCAACGACAACCTAAACTACTATAAACTTTCCAATCTGGACGGAGGCGTTGGTCAAAGTGCCGATCAGTTCATTACTCAAGACCTGACTCTATTCTGTGCCGCAGCAGCCAATATATACTCATCGCTTGGTAAACCGTTTGTCGACCTATGTGTTTTTAATTATCAACTTTATCGGTCACTGGGCCCTCTCGCTCTTACCGGTCTTATGAGCAACTACTTCCTCACTGCTAGCATCCTTCGAAGACTTTCGCCGCCATTCGGCAAGCTCAAGGCAGTTGAAGGTCGTAAAGAGGGTGACTTCCGAAGCTTACATGCCCGACTTATCGCCAATGCAGAAGAGGTTGCATTTTATGGAGGCGCGGAGACCGAAAAGACATTTTTGAACCGTGAGTTCAAATCGCTAAAGACCTGGATGGAAGGCATCTACATGCTCAAGATCCGCTACAATATTCTGGAAGATTTCATTCTCAAATACAGTTGGAGTGCTTATGGATATCTATTGGCGTCACTGCCAGTCTTTTTGCCAGCGTGGGGTGGTGTTGGCGGTCGAGCTGAGATGTCCGACAATGGAGTACGAGGAGGCCGAGAGCGCAACCGCATGAAGGATTTCATCACCAACAAGAGACTCATGCTATCACTCGCAGATGCAGGTGGTCGCATGATGTACTCGATCAAGGATCTATCAGAACTAGCGGGCTACACCAGTCGTGTGTACACCCTCATCTCGACATTGCATAGGGTACATGCCGATGCTTACCATGTTCGGGCTGGACAGAGTGAGCTCTACTCGCTATCTGATGTTTCAGGAACTATCCAAAAAGGATTCGATGGCGTTAGGTTTGAACATGTACCGGTCGTAGCTCCCGGGCTGTGGCCCCAAGGAGGCGAAGAGTTACTAGAGTCTTTATCCATTGTCGTCCGAAGGGGTGAACATCTACTGGTAAGTCTACTTCTGACTAAAGGTGTATGTGGTTGCTAATGACGGCTAGATATCTGGACCAAACGGTGTTGGAAAAACCGCCATCTCAAGAATACTCGCTGGTTTATGGCCAGTCTACCGAGGACTAGTCAGTCGTCCAAAGGACATTGGCCAAGATGGCATCATGTTCCTTCCTCAACGGCCGTACTTGAGTCCGGGAACGCTGCGTGATCAAGTGATCTACCCTGATGGCCACGTGGACATGAAGGAGAAGCGCAAATCTGAGGACGACCTCAACAATGTTCTGGAAGCTGCCAGACTGGGGTACCTCCCTGACAGAGAGGGTGGATGGGATACGCGAAAGGAATGGAAAGACGTACTCAGTGGAGGCGAAAAGCAGCGCATGGGTTTCGCTCGTCTGCTCTATCACGAGCCCCAGTATGCCATCGTGGATGAGGGAACCAGCGCTGTATCAAGCGATGTGGAGGGTTTGCTCTATGAGACATGCAAGGAGAGAGGTATCAGTAAGTTGCAGCCTTTGTCTCTGGTTATCCCAAAAGTATGAGTCTAACATTTTACAGCACTTATCACCATCTCAACCCGGGCCTCACTCAAGAAGTATCACACATATAACTTGGTCCTTGGTATGGGTGACCGGGGAGATGAGTGGGAATTTGAGCGAATTGGCACGGAGCGCGAGAAGATGCAAGTTGAGAAGGAGCTGCAAGACCTTCGTGAGCGACTGGCACAAGTTGACGAGTGGAAGAAGCGACGAGATGAGATTGAAACAGAGCTGGCGGCGGTTTGGACAGACAAGGGTGAAGTGCTCGAGGCTCCGACATATGCTGAGAAGGTAGCCGAGGGCCAAGAATAGTTGAAGGGTGGTCGAAGGGTTGAATGATGTGATTGAGAAGAGCGATACCCCGAGGAGGTTAGCCTGTGGAAGTATTTGCATGGCATTGCATGGCATTGCATGGAATGAGCTAGTAACGGTTGCACATCTGAGGAGTTGGGATCTGCATAGATGGTCTACTGTGACGGAAGGGCAGTTATCGATATCGATACAAACATTATCAATTATTGTGCCGACCCTTTTAAGCGAGTGGAATTCACGATGCAATAGATAAATAGACAGAGTGACCCCTCATGATTGATCTCCACGCGCCAAACCAATATTTCCCAAGCCAAAGCACAAGCTTCGCAGCTCAACGCCACTTTTCCAGGGGGAGACTCCAATCACGAATAAGCAAGGACAGACGCTAAGGAAATCTGGGCTCTCCCTTCGGATGAGAAGGATCCCGCGTGGCGGGTTCCGAATTGTTAATTGAATTTCTCGAGCGTTTTGGAGGGGGGAGGAGGCGGAGGCGAAAGAGGGAAACGAGCGATAGCTTGGAGGGGGAGGATGAAGGATGATGGATGATGCAGGCTGCGATAATTGATGTATTGATATGTCTCACCTTTCTTTCTTCTTTCTTCTTTCTTTCGAATATTTGATAACTCAACGATTTCTTCTTTTTTCCCATTCTCTTTTTAACTCTGTCTTTGACGTATTGTCTTTGTCAATATATCACTTACAAAACCTGATTGCGCAACCACTGCACTTACTAGGCTCGGCTGAACCCTTGATGGTTGTCTCTATCTTTTTCCCTAAGAAATACACTCGTGACCACACAATTGAGTCTTTGAACTTGTTTCCCTCCATCCATCTCGACTTTCCCCAGTAACTATAATTGAGGTGATCGGCCTCAATTCTATCAATACCTCTCCAACCAAAACCACAACCAAAACCACAACCACCACCACAACCACCACCACAACCACCATCACAACTCACTTACATACAACTGCAACAATGATCAGAGGCCACAATCCAAGAACCAGCTCTTTCAGCTCCCTCTCTCGTCCCCATCTTCCCTCCATCAACGAGAACGAAATCGCCTCTACGCACTCATCCCCCAGCCCTCCTACTCCTCCTCTTCGCATCCCCAAAAAGTCCCCTCGGCGTGTTCTTCGCAACAACGGTCTTCCGCCCCCAGCATATATCCCGCGCCCAAGAGTCTATTATGCTCCGCCCGTGTCTCACTACTCCCCGCCGAGCTACTCCTATGCCGAGACCAAAGGCAAGTTCATTGAGCATGAGAGTGCTTACGAGGGGAGCTACAGAGAGAGGAGGTACTGTGGGATTGACAAGCGCAGAGGATATTGTCTGTTGGTGATCAGTCTGGTGACTTTGGCAGTCGTTGCCATCGCTTTGGGTATCGGTCTGTCGATAGGTTTGAAGGATGAGTAAGTTAAGTCCAAGACAAAGTATGAGACTGCGAAACTGACTCAAGACAGCAATCAACACCCAACAAAAGAATCATCAACTCCAGAGCCATCACCTAAGTTCCCAGCTGGTTCCTTTGCTTTCAAGGCAGATCTACAGAACACATCCACAGAATGCACCTCCAATCCATCAACATGGCGCTGTTACCCATACACCGAAGGATCCTCAGCCACCTTCTTCTGGATAATCACACCTAATGGCCAAGACTCATACAATATCTCATCTACAGAAAACCCCTTTGCGCCGTCTTTCACAAACCTCACGCTCAACTTGCTTGATAAAGACACATCCAAGGAGCGTCTCCAGTTTTCATTCTCTATGGACAAGACGGTTGTCCCAGATGGTAATCTCACCTCCAGCAATCGTGCAGCGAAATGTACGTTTGATGACACCCTCATTGAGGCCACGCTGTGGACCAAGACCAGTCGAGATGGCGATGGGTTTGGTAACGACAAGTTTGCGGATTGGCCGGGTGTTGTCGAGATTGTGCAGCGCAAGACATTTGTTGGCAGTTCACCTACCTGTGTGGACAGTCAAGGTGCTGCTATAGGCGATGTGAAGGCTGGATCTGGGGCGTGCGAGTGCCGTTATGCCAACTACGAAACCACCTAGATTGTTTGTGTATGGATGTCGGAGGGTTCAATGTCGAGTTAAAACAATGCAAGGGTCATGGTGATAGGATAGGAGTTAGTGATACCCAGGAACAATAAGTTCTATAATCGATTGATTTAAAAACAATGAAGGATAAGTGATATTAAATTAACATAATTAGTCAGAACGATAACGCCCGAAGTAAAACAGATCACAAACCAGACAAAGCCCTACACTTTTGCAAAACCCAACAAACATAGCCCTTATAAGTTACACGAAGTCAAACAGGACGCCTTTCTGTCTACTCACTCACTTGATATATGCATAAACAGGGACATTGCCGGCCCTGAGTTGGATATCCAGATCCTTCGCACGAGTGACGAGGTTTTGAACAGCCACAGGCATGACCGGCATTACCTTTTCAATCCACGTCTCGAGAGCCCTGGACTTCTTTGGAGCCGCCCCGCGTCCACTCCTCTTCTTGTCCTTGGCAGGCTGTTTGCTGACCTTGCTTGTCACAACGGCCTTAGGGGTGGTGTTGAACTTGACATGTTTAACAGAGCTTTGAGTGACGCGGTTGATGTTTATAGACCTGAACTCGGGTGACTTGACCGGTTTACGTTTAATCGGTTCACGATTGGCGGGGTTAATACGGGCATCAGCATGAGCGTGCGTGGGAGGCCACAACGCAGCCGGCCCGAGAGCTGGTTGTTGCTGGCTGTAGGGATTGTCCCCAGCAGGAAGAGGTTTGGGAACAGGTGCGTCATGTACGAGGGGAGCAGCTTGTAGAGGCCGTTGGTAGTCTGGCATGATATCGTCATAAAAATCGACGCGACTGTCCGGATACGGTAACGCCGCTGTTGAAGGAAGACGGCCTGACTCTTCGCTACCACTGTTGGATTGAACTGCCGTATTCTCTTGCAGTAGAGGATTACCAGTACGGCCAAGCCTTGTTGCTGCCAAGAAGGCAGGTGGCGAGATCGACTCGTGGGCAGTAGCCGAGAAAGTAGGAGCGTCTGAATCTACTACACGGCCTCGGCCTCTTTGCCTCAAGAAGCCCGGGTTAACGAATCGTGGTATTCGGACACTCTCTTCAACCAGTTTATCTGCTTCCCGGGTGGTTCGAATTGGCCGTGTAAGACCTTCGGATCGCCGCGAATTGGCGGCACTGTCACCTTGATTTCTCTTTCTGGCCCGGCGACGTCGAGAAGCGGTAGGATTTGGGACACCCTGCTTTGTTTGCTGTTTTCGTCGAAAAATATCTTCACCCCGGAACATTTTCTGGACTCTGGCTGCAGGATCACGGATGACCCTCTTTATAAGATTCGCAGGTCCTAATCGGTCTGCCACAGCTTGCTGGACAGGACTGACCTTTTCCTTGCGTTGGGGAGGGAGAGGAAATTCCTCGCCGGGATGCAACAGGCTGTGCCACCATCTATGGGTAGCTTCTGGAGGCTCACCGAATCCTCTGGCCTTCCGCTTCTCGGTTTCCCATATAAGTTGAACAACGCTGGGTCGGTCTGCGGGTCGCTCGTTCAAGCATCGACAAACCATGTCTCGAAGCTCTTCGTCAATGTGAGAGTACTCCGGTCCCATAAGCTGCCATCCATATGTCTGGGTTGCTACTCCGCCATGTTTGTTCCTGTGCGGGCCGCATTCAAAGGGATACCTAGCGAATACTCCAGTCATCATGGACTCCATCTGTAGAATGTTAGTGGATGTTCGTGATGGGGAGGAACAGAACTTACGACTCTAGCGATGAGAAATATATTAGTCCACACTCCAAAGCGACCGGCGCAGATATTTCCTTTGGAAAAATCTTCGCCTGCAAAAAGTTCCCTTGCCTTGGTAGGATTGAGGCTAAGAGGTAGATCATCCCATTCTCTAGAAATTTGCTCCTAGCATCTGTTAGTAGCTTATCCTGCATTTTGGCTCGCAAAAATAATACATACCGGCGTCAGCCCATGGATTTTAACAGGCCCCCTCATCCTCCAGATATCCTTCTCTCTGAGGGTCTTCCAAAGAGATGTCATTTTGAAGCTCCAAGCGCCCAAATCGTGCATCTAAGTTTCAATTAATACATTGAAGCTTGTGTAGATAGTATGTATATTTACCTTGAAGGCAGGCTGATGTGGATGCGAAAGGGCTGTGCCGACAAGCACTGGAGACATGGATGTTAGCACAAAGTTCTAAGTGATGTGTGTATAAGCTTACCATTGAGCGCTTCCATATCGAGATGAACATCGTGTTCAATATTCCACGAGTTTGCGACGTAATCGAGAAAGCCTCGCAAATTGTTGTTTGCTTTGGCTTTGTCCAGCTCACGTTCGAAAGAGGTACGTGCATGGGTGAGACTCGGCGTGTATGCAACAGTAGCAACACCCAACACAACTAGACTGGCGCATTAGTGAAGAAGAGACAATGGCATGAACGAGACATCTTACAGCACTCCCATATCCCCCACATAACTTGGTTTGTGAACTGAGCCTTCTTCTGGCCGACTTCCTCCATCAAACGATAAACGTCGCCATATGGAGCATACTCGAAAACAACGCACCTCAGATTTGTCGCGTTCCATTCAGTGCCTTTTCTGATCTTGCTCTCTGCCAATGTGTCCGTTTCTCGCATCCTTTTGTGTACAAGCTTGGCTTCGTCGTTTAGATCAATGATCTGTGTTGTGTGATCGGCACGACTGTATCGTAGGTGAAATGCGGATTCTTTCTCGGGAACGAAGGCAGAGCTCAATGCCTTCTTGATGACTACTTTCCTGCTGGAATCGTCATCGAAAAGGATATTCCACAAAGACACGTATCCATGGCCACCTGTGGCAAGGACTTTCTCGAATTGGAATCGTAGGCCAGCCCATGTCTCAAAACATATGGCATCTCGGGCATCCCCAGCTAACAAGTTTTGAGGGTCATTGGGTCCGGAAGGCCCAAAGATGTTGAAGCGCTGAATGTCAATTCGTTCAACGTTTTCGAGGTTGCGCTGTACCAAATCCCATATTCCCGGAGTGATACTGGTCCAATTGTAGAGGGTGACGGTTGGGTCACCTCGAATGATAGCTGATTGAATCGCGAGAACGTTTCGGTCTGAGATCTTCCAGTCGTCTACCCTTTGTTGGTTCTCTGTGAAGGGCAGCCGAATAGTCTTGATCCGTATATCTTTGGGTAACATGATGGACAGTGTGTCAAGTTGGTATTGTTCTTGTCGAGTTTTGGAATCATTGAGAAACAGGAGGGGCGATGAGCGGAGGACTCGCTGGTAATAAGCTTGTTCGGTAACAAAGGCCAAAGACTCTGGCGTCAAGGAGTAAATTCTTCCGTCGTTCATGATGCAACAAGGGAGAAAGCTAAGGTCTCAAAGGAGCATTGATGGCGGTATTGTGAGAGGATCGAATCCGAATTTGGGCGTCCCGGGACAAAGAGGCGCGGTGATTCCGTCGTAGTGTTTTGGGGGTTTCTTTGTCCAGGAGCCAAGTTGGTGACGCCCTTAACGCTAATATGGCTCTATTTGGGTCGCTAGAGGCCATAATCGTGGATGCGACTGTGCGAGGATATGAAAGGGGTTCTTTGAAGTTGAAAATGTTCTTGTCATGATTGAGCTCGTCGAGGCTATTGTTGGTGTAAGTCAATCATGGCAGCAAGAAAATGCGCCAGGACCATGTCGTCTTTGTCGCATGGTAATCGAAGCTGTACAAGATCATCGTCTGACAAGAGAACCGTCGATTTCTCGATCAAGAATAAAATTGGATGTTATCGGAGCTGGTCTTGACCATCTCATGCTTCTTCGCTGGACCTCGTGGTTGTTTTCCATCATGGGACGTGATCGACATGGGGGGGTTTACAGAGGGAGTGGGGCTCCTGCTCTTCACATGTGGATGTGCCTGGAGATTATCCGCTTCTGTGGGACAGCGGGCAGCTCATCCGTGGGGCCCTGTATTTTAGGCTAAATTGATTGCGCCTGGTTTTTACCGGATGGACTCTCAGAGGCTCTGGCTTGCCGCTTTTGACTTATCATGACATCCATTGGGAAGTGTATTCACCCGCGTAAAATCCACAATATCTTGTTGAATTTTCTTTTCTCAGACTAGGCATCCTAGAATTAGGCCGAAATCGAGCAATAGACCACGTCACTGGCATGATATGAGAAAATAAAACAACATGGTCATGTGGCTTGGCCCTTGATGTTGGAGCTTTTTTTTTTTTTTGCGCATCAATCACAGAAGCTCAAGACACACGCGCGCGAGTAAAACCCCGACTTTTACTTTGACGTATGTAGGACTAATGTCGCAGCGGTTAGAACTGGCTTGGCTTTGAAGCCAGACGCGCCGCTGGACCCATCTCAGCTTAGAAAAATAATAAACGCACAAATGGGCGTCACAATCAGTTCCCCTCTGGGACCAGGGGACCTGCGTCATGAAACACGATGTACAGTTATGCGGCACATAATCTTTTTAGCTGTTGCTTTTTGTTGTATCGTCACTTACAGATCTCCTTTGCCTTGCTCTCATGGGGGGTTGGTGGGTGTGGCTTGAATTTGCGGGGTTGCAGGCGATACCCTAGACTATCCAGACTCCATGACTGGCTGCGCTGCGTCAGAGAATAGATGCTCGGAGAGCTTCGGTGTTTACTATACTACATTGGGGGAGATTGGGGGAGATTTTAGTTGATATATTGGTTTACTTGTGATGCTGTATCCACAAAGGATGTATGGCATGTCACGGCTAGTTATCCAAGTTGTATTATGACGGCTTCATAATTATATGAGCCCCTACGGTTGTGCTGTACTATCTCAATAACAGCGATAAGCGATTGATTCCATATTTAATCAGAGTACCATTTCCAAGCCCAACCCCTCCCCAGTCGGATAGAATGAGAGGCAGGAAAATACTGAAATCCTGTACACATACGGAGGATTCCGTAGTATGGATGATAGCATCTTCACTCCATTTGCCCACCGTCCGCCGGGTGAATTCCCGTATGCCCCCACTAAAGGCGGCATTAAGTAGGTACATATGGATAGTTAGTTAGGCTGGCCTGGTTAATTCTATCTCGCATGATGGCCGTGGAGATTTGCCGCCGTTACACGCCTCTTTGAGAGGTCGCACACCCCAAATCACTGCAGTCCCATGATGCTAGACACAGCGACATGAGGCAAAAAAGAAGACATAACCGAATATCCATCCATGGATACCTGCGATAACCGCTAACTGCAGGAAGGTGTCGCGCTATCAAATGCATACCATTCATGCCATGCCATGCCATGCTTGGTCTCTTGGGGTATCATGGCGTACCCATGAGGGCATACAATATGGATGCATGTAAAAGGACAACAGGCAGTTATGTTGTCTTCTTAGCATAAATACGCCTCTCCCCTCCTCTTTGCCCAAGGTCTGGTTCTCCTCTCCTCTTCTTTCCATCCTATCATCACCATCTCTTTCTACACATAACAACCATAAACACCGTCACAATGGTCAACGTCCCCAACATCAAGCTTAACAGCGGCCATGAGATGCCCCAGATCGGCTTCGGCCTCTGGAAGGTTGACGACAACTGCGCCGAGGTTGTCTACCAGGCCATCAAGGCCGGATACCGTCTGCTCGACGGTGCTTGCGGTATGTCTTCCCCCTTCTGTCCAGCTACAAACACAATTGCTTGCTTGTCACGCATTCTCTCCATTGCGCACATCTGCCCCTCCCCAGACAAATCCCTACACATTGCCCCTCATTTTCCCTGCTCTTTGCCATTTGCACCGAGAAAACAGCCACATTACCCCTGCAAAATTACCCCACCACCACCCTTACACCAACTCGAAGCTCCTGGCCCCACAGCGCGATAGCTTCATCATCTTTGCTTTACCCGGAAATGCCAAATATTGCAGTATTCTAACATCATGTTCCAACAGATTACGGCAACGAGAAGGCCTGTGGTGAGGGTGTCGCCCGCGCTATCAAGGAGGGTATCGTGAAGCGTGAGGACCTCTTCATCGTCTCCAAGCTCTGGCAGACATACCACGACAAGGAGAACGTCGAGCCCATCACCCGCCGCCAGCTCGCCGACTGGCAGATCGATTACTTTGACCTCTTCCTCATCCACTTCCCCGTCGCCCTCGAGTACGTCGACCCCAAGGTCCGCTACCCTCCTGGCTGGCACTACGATGACGCTGGCACCGAGGTCCGCTGGAGCAAGGCCACCAACGAGGAGACCTGGGGCGCCATGGAGGGTCTCGTTGAGAAGGGCCTCGCCAAGTCCATTGGTATCTCCAACTTCCAGGCTCAGACCATCTACGACATGCTCAAGATCGCCAAGATCCGCCCTGCCACCCTCCAGATCGAGCTCCACCCCTACCACCAGCAGACCGAGCTTGTTGCCCTTGCCAAGGCTGAGGGTATTGCTGTGACTGCCTACTCCTCTTTCGGCCCCACCGGCTTCATCGAGCTCGATATGGACATCGCAAAGTCTGCCTCTCCTCTCATGGAGCACGAGGTCTTCACTGGCCTCGCCTCCAAGTACAACAAGACCCCTGCTCAGGTCCTTCTCCGATGGGCCACCCAGCAGGGTCTTGCTGTCATCCCCAAGAGTGTCAACCCCAAGTACATGGAGCAGAACTTCGACTGTGTCGACTGGACCATCGAGGAGGAGGACATGAAGCGCGTCGCTAAGATGAACCTGAACCTCAAGTTCAACAAGCCCACCAACGTGAGTTCTAACCCGTTTTTAATTATCTCTCAAGCAAACGCTAACTTTCTGCAGTACTTCCCTACTGACAAGCTCTGGATCTTCGCTTAAATAATGACATGATATATATATGACGAGTAAAAAGAAAGAGAAGCATGGGAAACATGACTGTTTTGGATTTTAGGCGTTAATGACGATGGGCTGCATTTTGTAGAAACGAAAGGGTGTGATGAACCGCTCTTATAGAATACAAAAGACAGTTAACCCTTCCACAAACCGAATGCACCTGCGTGACGAATGCTGTCTTGGATCAACGTTTTGCTGTGCACAATGAACCACGCCCAGGTTAGCAAAATGGATCATTGTATGGTCCTCACTGGTTCCTTGTCCCTTGCCATTGGCCATGAATACCTATGTAACTTATGTGAAGTCACGTTTGCCATTAGCCATCTGTTTATTTCTATGCTTTATTGATGCCGTCCCAAGTATAGAAAAACAAACATCTTCTCCTAAACGCCATGCTTTCTTTATCGATGCCTTCAAAAGTTTGAACTCTTATGTTCTCACAAATGCTGCAAAAAGCGTTAGTCATATTCCTTTGGGACGTAAGGAAGACAAGTATACTCACTGGCATCAATTTGTTTGACCTGTGGCAATGTTAATCGAATCCTGTTCCTATACGCTACCGGCTCCTTCAACTGGAGCGGGTTTCCCTCGAAATACACCGTCGTCAAACTCTTTTTGTCGGAGAGATACTTGGCAACCTCTTTGTAGTCGCTGATGAGATTGTAGCTAGCCCATAACTCCTCCAACTCAGAAAGGGACTCAAGACCTTTAATGCTGGTGATTTTGTTATTTGAGATATCCAACACGTGTAGTTTGGGGTTGTGCTCTAGCCCCTCCAAGGACTCCAGCATATTGTGTGAGATGTAAAGCTCCTCGAGTGTGGGAACATCTTTGAGCGGTGACAGATCGCTTATGCGGTTTGACTGGATGCTGAGGAGACGTAAATTTGGCATGCCACCAAGACCAGTAAGCTCGGTAATCTTGTTCTTTGCCAGCCAAAGCTCCTCAATGGCTTTTAGAGAGTCGAGGTTATTTATCTCGCGAATACGGTTCGATCCGAGCTCGAGCGACGTCAACTTGTCGAGCCCCTCCAGCCCCTCGATTTTACTGATTTTATTGGCGACAAGATACAGTTCCTTGAGCTTTGTCAAATGGTTAATATGTTTAATATGTTTGACTTTGTTGAAGCTGAGATCGAGGCTTGTAAGGTTTGTCAACTCGTCAAGGCCTCGAACATGGGAGATGAGGTTGTCGTAGAGATCAAGATCCTCCAGAGTGGCGGCCAAAGCGGATAGGCCGTCTATGTGCTGGATGCTATTCTGGCGGAGGCAGACTCGGACGACGTTCTTGAAGCGCTCGAGGCGAAGAGAGGAAATCGAGGCGATTCGAGAGTGGGAACACATAATTTCGTCGGTCTCTGGGTCTTCATCGTCAAGAAGATCTACGTAGGGCGGTGTTAGTCAACAACATCGATCTTTGGTTATATAGCGATTTTCATACCCTCATCAGCATCGATTTGCTCCCCCTTCATGACATTTTCCTCGTCAGAATATTCGGAATCAGTGAGAGCCTCTGGATTTGCCATGGAAGCAGACTTTGGGACGCGAAGCTTGCCATCCCAGCCCTTGCTGTTCCTAAGGCCAGGGCTGGACTCGCCCTCAGAGCGTGGAGATGGCTTATCATCGCCCTCGGGGACTTCGATATGCGCGTGGCCGTCATTTTCTTTATCAGTAGATCCAGGCATGGTCGTGGTTGTTGGGCCCAAGAAAGGCGATGATGTAGGTTGGTATCTTGGTGATGGCGGGGCAGATGGAGGGTTTGTAAGCGAGTTTTGAGTCCTGGAAGTGGGAAGGACGACGTCGCGTGTTGGTTGATGTGGGCACGAGAACGGCAGAGAGGGATAAAATAGATTGATGAAAGATGATCAGGAGGTGGGGAAATGTTGATTAAAGCTGAGAAATTATCGGGTGCTTTTTGCTGCGATTAGTTACTCTCCAGATCAGGGCGTCGGTTCCTGAGGTGCCTGCAGGAAGACAGAGTTTGGCGGGGCTGAAAGGCCGCTGTATGGTGTATGTATGGGCGACCTATGATATCAGTGATCAGCCCACCAAATACATGAAAATGGATGCTTCCAATGGAAGTTGAAAGGCACTCAGACATGTAACTTTGATCTAAAGTATGTCTGGAATAATTCTTTCCAGAATAGTAGAGAGACATAGTCATACAAAAAGGGAATCGAACAAGACTTTTGAGCGTCTTATAGCTGACAGAATTGTACATAATTGCACTCTCAAGTCAGACACACCTCATTATCACCATTTTCACCTTGCCCATCACACCCAATTCGCACAGTTGCATTTCCTTCAGATCCAGTCGCGAGCGAACATGTCATAGACTTGGGTCCCTTGCACCTAACTACAGCATCCCACGTTTCTTCCTCCCCTGTCGAGTGCTTTTTCGATCGTCGCCTCCGATGTCCTTGCGCGCTGTCACCATTTCAGCTACGCGCTATCGAGCCGTTTGCATGAGCACTCGGCCACGAATATGGCCCAACAGAGAAGGATATGCCTTTATGAGGCCTATCCCAGGTTGCATGAGGACCCTGCATCTTACGCCTATCCTTATGCCGCCGTTGCTATTCAGTGGACTATTCGTTGCCCTATGGTGTTGGAAGTGTGCAATGATGGTCCTGTTCCAGAACGCCATCATCTACAATCCTTTCTTACCACCCAATGCACGCAGCATGACTATTGCTGAGGTGTCTCGCGACTGCGGACGAGTGCAGTGGAGGGAAGAGAGGATCAAATCCCTGGATGGTACAGAGATTGCATTGTGTGTAGCAGATGTACCACCGATCTCTAACACAAATACTAATAACGCAAAAACTCCTGTCTATGTTCTCTATTTCCAAGGTTAGCCAATCCTGCTGCTCTTTTATCTTACAACAACTCATCATACCTCAGGGAATGCATCATCGCTACCGCCAAGGCTGCCGGATCTTTCTTGGATTTTACGTAGAGCTCATGAGAATGAGGCATCAGTTAGCTATACCATGGTGTGCCTGAGTTATCGAGGATACTGGACATCCCATGATCGACCATCAGAACCCGGAATTAACCTCGATTCACAAGCGGCGTTGCAATGGATTGCTCAGTTACATAAAAGCAGGTCAGAAGAGACCAACCAAGGAGACCCAACAATACTGCTTTGGGGGCAAAGCATTGGATGTGGTTTTGCAACCAACTTGGCCGCCAAAGGAGAAATTCCTCCAGGTCTGACTGTTGATGGTCTTATCCTGGAAACACCTTTCACCAATGTGCGAGCTATGTTACAAGCGTTGTACCCTCAAAAGTGGCTTCCATATCAGTATCTTTGGCCATTTCTCCGAAACCATCTGGACAGCTGGATGAACCTTGGCCTGATAGCCAAGAGGTTCCAGGAGACGCCACCTGCGATACACATTGTGGAAGCCGGGAAAGACGAGCTTGTGCCTGCCAATCACGGTGAAGAGCTGCTTCAGCGATGCCAACAAGTTGGTCTCCCAGTGGAGCGACAAAAGGTACGCGGGGCACTTCACAATGAAGCCATGGTTAGAGTAACGGGCAAACAAGCACTTGCGTACTCTATCTCAACGGCTGTAATACGGGCACGGCAATCAAGACAACGAGACCCAGAGGTATCATAAGAACTGGCCACTTTAAGACCAGGTATCGGAAAGACTTGGGCGAGCTTAGGCTCAGGTTTATTAGACTCTCACTTGATATTGCTTGTCTCCCAGCCGGAGGGTCAAAGTTATTTGCCACTTCAGTACTTGGAGAAAGGATTGACTTGAAACTTGTCAAGGCAAAGGGGGAAATATCATTGTCTTGACTTCTCTGGCGTGAATTCGGGACATGTCGGCTATCTGCTGCCGCAGTGGACAGGGATTCAAAGCGTGTGTGACTGAGAAATGCCGTCACGCTCAAAGGACAAATCCCGTATAACGGGTCATGTCACCGTCGATGCCCTCAAGTCTCAGGGAGGTTTCTTATCCGAGCCCTGCACTAACGGTCGCTAGAACCCAGCAGAGTGTATCGTGTGTGGAGGTATGCACGATGCCGCAAGGTACCTTACCTTGGTTCCCCTGGTTAAATCATGCTCACAGACCAGGACTAGGGGCTAGTGGTCCACTATCAATTAAAACAGCATGGGGTCAAAAGGAAAAAAAGTTGTTTTGGAGAGAGAGTTTGTTCGGAGGCGAGAAGCTATGGAGGGAAGTCGTGAGGATTAGATAGACGATCACAAGCTTTATCGGCCACACGCATTTGCTCGATTCCATTCAAGGGTTCAAATGAGCCCAATTGATTCTTCAGAAGCTTACGATTCAGATGATGTAAAAAATGACGAGGCTCGATCAAGTCCCCAAAGCCTTGCAGCTTCATCGCTAAACATGCATTATCATCTAGTCCCAGTTGTGGAGGCTTCTGCCTTGAGAGGTTCGCCATCCAGCAGTGCATAGCCCCATAATTTATGATTCAGCAGCGAACCACTACAGCGCAACGTCCACTGTAATTTATCAGGATGGGAAAGATGGGCACTCGGAGGCTTGGAGAAGCTTCAATTAAAGACACAAGTCAAACGCCCCCTTACCTCTTCTGTCAATGCTTTTTCCCAGCCCCTTTTTCTTAGTGACTCTCATCTCATCCTTGAGGGGTTCCCTGTCGTTATTTTAGTGACCAACGCCCCAAAAGTACAGTTACACCCACACTAGAGCGTCACGTGCTTCCGCGTCAGTATCGTTCCTCCCTACACGTACCCCTACGGCCAGCACGCGCGTTGCAACATGAGTTATCACCACCGGGGCTGACTCCGCCTAAGCACAAAGGAGGCAGCGGATGGCTCATCATCGGGGGTGCCACTGCATTAGGCACCATTTTTTCGCACGGGGCATGCCTCGTAAGTTATAAAGATGGCGTCTCTCCTCTCCTCGCATTTTCTGTAGTTTTCTAGTATCCTGAGACGAATCAGAAGAGTGATCACATTTCTGTCACTATTTGAACCCCGAGGTAGGTTTCAATTTCCGACGGTATTCCTCCAGCGTATTTCAATCATTATCGATTTCCTCATTCTTTTGTTGCTGCCTCGTTATCTGCCTCTGCCTGTTCTACCGCCCACCACATTATCGACCCGACAAGTATAAAACGGACAACACTCCCATCATTTAATAATAAGAATCGATATTTTAAATCAAAATCACATTTACAAAGTCAACATGTTCTCTTCTTCAAGACGACATGAAAGCTCCGGCAAGAGTTTCTCAAAAAGCCACAAGGCCAGCAAATCCAGTTCTTCATTCAGCAAAGACAGCGGCGTCACCAAGAGAAAACATGAGTCTCGCCATCGTCGACCAACGATGACTTCCATGGTCAGCGCCAGTGGCGATACCATGATGGAAAAGTAAGTTGCATCATCTCTTCTCTTCAACAGCCCGTCACTTACACGGGACTTAGCAACATGGCTTCACCTATCGTTACTCTCGTCGTTGGCAGTGAACAGCGTCTCTTTGCCGCTCATGAAGATGTTCTCTCTAGCAGTCCCTTCTTCAACAATGCTCTACGCAACGGGTACATGGACGTTGCCAGTAAGCGCATCTCTCTTCCCGACGAAGAGCCCGAGATCTTTAGCTCTGTTCTGGAGTACCTCTACAAGGGCGACTACACTCCTCGCCTTGTTCACAACAAGCGCCGTAACTCATATGAACTTGAGGCTGCTAGTGACGAGCAGCGTGCTGCTGTCGAGAGCACAGTTTACCATCGTGGTGTAGACGGTGATCTTCTCAAAGATACTGTCATCTACTGCGCAGCCGAGAAGTATGGTCTCGATGAGCTGAAGAAGCTGTCACTGCGAAAGCAAGGACTACGTATGTATCCTTGTCTCCCGTTTGGTATCCTCCTACTCACAGGCCTTGTCAGAATCCGGAATCCAGTGCAGCACCATCCTCGCTTCTGCCCGATACGCCTACGCCAACACTCCCGATACGGACTCTAAGTTACGAGCCCACTACCTTGCCCTCATCATCCGCTCACGGAGTACTTTCAAGCGAAGTGGCACCATGCAACTTGAGATGTACAACGGTGGCACCCAACTCTTCTTCGACCTGTTTGTGGCTCTTTGCAACCACGTTGATGACATCTCCACTGCCCAGTGAGTATTGATATTATTATACAAGCAGCTTTCGAGACTAACAAGACTTCAGAAGCACTCCTCGGTCAAATCGCCATTTCTCTTAATTCCCCTCCTCTCAACCAATGGCCTTTTACTCTTCTTTAATGAAACACGATTCTCCTTACTCTTCGATACAAAGCACCGACTTCACAGTACTGGCCAATATCATAAAATTAAGAAAATACCAGGGGACGGAGTTTGGGTGCCGGATATCTTTTTTCTTGCTTTGTTCAAGGAGTTTTAACGGTTTAATTTGGCATGGTTATCTTATGTGTACAATTATTCTTCTCACGGGTCCCAAGGGATTCCCACATTTTGGAGCAAAGGGTTTCAGGACGTATGGTCTCGCAAAGAGCGAGCTTTTTTGGTTCAAGTTCACGATGGTTTTAACTAGGATACCAAGACTGCCTGTCCATCGCAGATGGACAGGCAAAAATATGTATCATTATTCACGACGCTCTTTTCTACTAGCTAGTTTGAACAGAGCGAATTTTGGAATACAACCCATGTCTTATATTGCGCCTTGTTTGTTTCTGTTCATTTGAAAGGTCCTCACAAGTTCCGACGGTAACATCAGATCAATACCCGACAAGGTTTTGCTGCCGAGCCAATCACATTGTGAAACTCAATTCGCCAGTAACGGAAGAGATCCCCGGCTGTGAGTCACGTTAGAGTAGTAAATGCGATCTGCCACGAGACAAAAGGAAGCGAACCATGCAAACCGTAAGTGTGCACTGCGGGGAGAGCGACGCCGCTTTGGACTCAACGAATCTCAAGCTAACGCGGCATACGCCATCAAAAGTAAACAAACGCATGCATGAGTGGACGTTTTGTTTGAAGCATCAACAGTTGAGGTCTGACAAGAGCGTGTGTACAAGGTCGGAGTTACGGGATGCAAGGGTAGTTCACGCTGCTGTGTTTGAGCGTGAATGTGGTCCAAAGATAACATTAACAAAGCAAGAAGCTTAAGACAGTGAAACCATGAGCCTAGGCTTAAAAAAGCAAACGTCAAAGTAGTAAATAATAAAGCTGGTTTGTGATTTGCCGGTGCCGGCGTCATCTTGACCAACACGGTATTTGCCTGCTTTATCTCATGCTACTAGAGCGTTCATAAGAATTGGTAATGGACCTAGGGAAATAAGCCTGAACTTTCACGCTTCTCAATCGTCCGTCAGGATCGTGTCTGGCCCAATGGCCTCGGCTGTTAGCCTCACAATCCTGTGCCGGGGAAGGCTCCCTTCTTGGACAACACCACAATGCCCCGTTCTCGTGCGATATAACCTTTCATAAGATCCTAAACAAACATGCCGGTTAGTGACTCAAGTATTTGTAAGGCTGAGATGGAGGGGGCGTGGATGAACATCGTGAATGCCCCAGGCAGACACTCAGATCAGGCAACACTTTCGTGACGAGTATATAGACGAATCACTGCCATGCGTATGCCAGCTGCCACTCTGCGCGGTGTTCTGCCAAAATCGGACAACTGGGGTCACGAGGCATCCAGTGCCTTATCAACACGAAGGATCTGAAAACTTACCTTGTAAATCATGTTGGCAAGCATGCACTCAACTTCATCCGGATCGATCAAATGACCACTGCCCATACTAATTGCAGCCTGGAACTCGGACACAGGTACTCTTGTGCGTCGGACTTGGGCCGTATCGCCCTCCTTTGGTTCATCGAAGCCACCGGCGAGAAAGACCTTACGAAGTAAGTTACGCAAGGCAATATCTCGGCCTCTTTCGAGCGTAAGGTAAATGCGGCGCTTGACAAATTCGGCCTCACCCTGCTGCAAGGCCTTGTCAAAAGCTTGCAGGTTACCGGACTTGATGCAGTTAGCTAGAGGGAGGAAGAGCTCCTGTAATCGGGGATAGTTCCTAAGGAGGGCCTTGGTAGGTAGAACATGGCTGGTGAGGAGACGGCAGGGAATAAGGTATGTAAGGATTCGCCTACCATTAAGTCAGTATAGATGTTTGAGAAGGTAATGATACCCGGACTTACTCAGATTGAGGAAGAGCATCTTTATGGCATAGCTGCCATGCTTCATCGAGGTGTGATTCAGCCTGGTGATATTAGCACAAATAAATGTAAGCGACAGCATGTATCCCAACCTTAATGTAATTTTCCTCCAGGAAGAGAAGGACACCCTCGTAGAACTTGAAAGTCACTCGCTGAGACTTTGGGAACATCTCCAGAGGAGGCATGTCTCCTTTGTCGTTATACACAGCAAGCGTCTTAAGAATGGTCCGCGACAAGGAGGCCGAGTTCAACTTGAAGTAGGTCTTGAAGAGAAGGTTGATAACAAAGTAGATACCCCATTTGCGCGACTCCTCAAGCGGTGCTCTGGATAAGATCAGCCATAATCAACGTACACGGACAGCAACGAGCATACCTGTCGTTCAAACACAGTGAAAAGATACGCTTGAGGTGTCCTTCGCAATCTCTTAATTGAAGCTGCTTATCTGTTTCAGGGTCAAAGTCGTCTGATATCAATGAAGCTCCTGGTCCGTTGTCAAAAGCTTTGGCTCTACGCTCTCCGTCGGATTTAATGGCAAATAACCGCAAGTACTTGCCCACCATGTAGAGGGAGGGTATAGTCCACGCTTCGAATCCATGTGCGTTGTATCCACGGATGAGTACTGAGGTCAGTTCCTTCCATGCCTCATACACTTTAGTCCACGTAGACTATGGCGAGGATTAGCAATATATTCTCGGAAATGAGATGGCTTTTACCTTTCCGCTCTCCCCCGCCAAGATCTCCGCAATAGCTTTCCAGTACGAAGTGTATACTTCAACCCAGCCCATTGTTTCATCATGATCCAGTTTCCGTCGGTGAGATGTGCTAGATTTGATAAAGTGCTTGACGTCGCCCTTGACACTGTGAGAATTCGTGCTGCGCCATACAGCCATCAGCCGATGGGGGTCATCTGGAGGAGGAACAGGCGAGAGTGTTTGGGCGAGTTTGTAACCATTTCGTAGAGTGTGAGCTTCCGCGAATTGATCAAAAGTAGTGTTCATGGTTCTTTGGTATTAGACACGCGCAGTGTCCTTAGTGAGAACTGAGAAAGCGGTTCAACGGCGCATTGATGGAAAGCACAGGACAGAAATATGTTTGCGTTATTGTAGACCAACTTAAAGACCAGTCTTGAGTTGTACTGTAGGTATTTTTGTGGACCCGATCAGTGAAGTCGATATTGGTCTCTCACTCAGTCGAAGTCACCTTCACTCTTTCCGTCTCAACTCGCCTCAACTTCTTTGAGCCGTGCTCTACACCTCTGATTGGCCGGTGGGTCCACCTTCCCTGGACAAACTCGAGTAGATAGGCACGTGACTCGTAGTCGAGGTGGGTCTCTGTTGACCAATCGCTGTTGGGGCCCAAGCCCTCCAGAAGCTACGACCCAGTCTCTTGCCCTCCCACACCTTCGCACAAAAAATTATCGCCTGCAGTCTTTCAACTTCGGCCATCTTCACTAACCTTCGCAGTCGGAATTGACCAAAGTCACAGTAAGTCAACAACAGCAGACTCACTTAAGAATAACCACTGACCAGTATCGCAGATGGGTAAGCAATTTTCTATTTTATGCGCTCGAGCCTGAGGATGTCGCTCGCCGGAGGATAATTACGACGAAAACCACAATTTCGATATTTCTTCAACTTGGTTGGGAGGGCGAGGGCGAAGGATCAAAGCCCCCAGGGACTACGACAACCTCGACGGCTGCTCGCACAATTTTCGATTGCTTGTCGAAGCCTGGCGTAGCAGGATTTGTTTCGAAACCTCGATGTCGAATTTCGACATACTAATCGACATTCCCACGCACAACACTCTCGAATCTCGACGTCTATCCTCCAGCTCGCGGCATCGCAACTGTTAACATCTGGAACTTATCGTACTGACAATGTCTCCAGGCCGTCTTCAGGAATACGAGGTCATCGGGCGCCACTTGCCCACCGAGGCTAACCCCACCCCTGCCCTCTACCGCATGACCATCTTCGCTCCCAACGAGACGGTCGCCAAGTCCCGATACTGGTACTTCTTGCGCGGTCTCAAGAAGGTCAAGAAGGCCACTGGTGAGATTGTCAGCGTCAAGAACGTACGTAGCAAGAATTCAGACGTGGAAGGAAAACAACAGGAAAAAGCTAACAAGGACCAACCAGATCCACGAGAAGCACCCTCTCAAGGTCAAGAACTTCGGTATCTGGATCCGATATGACTCTCGTTCCGGCACCCACAACATGTACAAGGAGTACCGTGAGCTGTCCCGAACAGACGCCGTCGAGTCTCTCTACTCCGACATGGCTGCCCGCCACCGTGCCCGCTTCAGGTCCATCCACGTACGTCGAGCTTGCATCCCAGCTGCTCAACCTTAGTTACTAACAAGACCTCTAGATCCTCCGCGTCGTTGAGCTCGAGAAGACCGAGGACATCAAGCGACCTTACATCCGCCAGCTCACCACAAAGGGTCTGAGCTTCCCTCTCCCTCACCGTATCACCAAGGAGAACACCCAGAAGATCTTCAGCGCCAAGCGACCTTCCACCTTCGCTTAGAGAATGATTTCGGTTTAGAGGATGGTTGGGGCTCTGCGGGTGTTACAACGGATCATGGAAATATCAACTGACTTTGCCAAATAAAACGGGCAACGAATGAACCAAAAAATTCCGAGCATGCAAGATGCTGGTTGGTGTGATGCACAATTGATTGATTGGGTTTTAAAAGTAGCAATGACTATTGATTGTGAACTGTTAAGAAGACTCGCCTGTCCCACTTCCTGGAGATGTCTCTATCTGCGTGTCGTTGAAAAATTCTGTCCAATATGTCCACTCCATAGGCACACCTTGCTCTAATCCCATGCCGAAGTCGAGGTTCAGTATTTCTGGTGGATCAAATAATATCGAAGGATCCATACTGCTCGTATCATACTGCTGCGTCAAACCTGGTCCTGATGATGGTATGATGGTCATCTGTTGAGTCATGTCGTACTGCAACGGTTGAGCCAAACCATCCATCACTGACGGCATGAAGGATGCCGTAGCACCCAGATTCATGCTAGCATCAAAATCCATACGTTTCAGTAACGCTTCTGTTCTCGCCGCTCTTGCTTTCCTGAGCAGCTTCTTAATAGGGCGCCAAAGCGAGCCTTTGGCTGTATCTGCAATGTGCTCTCGCGAGGAAGGAAATGTCTTTTCCACAACAGTCCACGCCTTTTCCACCAACTCTCCCTCAGTCTGCACACAGAGTTCTGCCAAAGCGACCGCTAGAGGATGCCACTGCACATAGGTGTCTGACCACCAAGCAAAGCGATCTTCCCATACGTTCTTGGTCATGCGTTCACGCAACTCGATGATTGAAATGGCAGTTCGAAGCATGGTTTCCTTTGACACCCGAGGTCGGTCTGGGGCCGGTCCACCATTAAAAGGGTACTGGATGTTGAGCCATAACTTGAGAATGACAATGCGAGCAATCTCACAGGCGTACACAGAGGGGATGTGAGAGGGTTGGGCAGTGTGAATGAATCGGGTTTCCAACTGGCGGATATAAGAAATGAGTTCCTCTTCTGTGTGCGAGAAGTGCTCCAGCTCGCCTGTCGCGCTGTATTGTGGGTGTGTAAGGAAGCCGAAGATACCAGAGCACATGGCCATACACATGCAGATGACGTTGTCAGCAGGTGTTGGTTTTGGAATGAGAGGACCTGAATCGGGTCCGAAGTCGTCGTCGTCAATCGGTGTTGGCTCGATGGTATCATAAGTTGATCGACTAAGTGCTGCATCACTACCTCTGTCTTCCGATCCACGAATATCAAGAACAACGATGAAATTCCATAGACGTCTTCTCATTTCGGCAACAAATGGGGTGAACCGATGACCGTCGCCGTCACGATGGAGATTCTGACCTTGAGCGATCCGGATGATGAGAGAAGTGAGGACCCAAGATGTCCGGTCATGCAGATGCACACGCATCATGCTAGTGTAAAGGGTCAGAGCTTGAAGAGTCTCGAGCTTGGTAGAGCTCAGATAATCTGCCTCGGCAAAAGCACGTTCAACAGCGATGCGGTATCGTCTAGTGAGAACATCTTTGCTCTCTCCTAACTGCATGCGACAGGACTCTGGCGTCAGGCAAACAGCTACACAGAAGTAGATGGAGAAAATGACGGCATTAATTTCAGGGCTGAACTTGTGTGTTTTTGGTGACTCGATGTAGGCTTGAAGGTGTCTGCTAATAGTTGGGCGATGTAATATTTTCATGAGAGGGTCGACATTGCGGGTGTAGATAGCCCAGAGACGCATCACCATGTTCGGAGGAGGATGCGTCAGAGGGTGTCGCGAGTTATAATCAGAATTCCCGAGCAGGAACCCAGAAGGGCCCGTCGATCCCGTATCTAAAGTATCAAGACTGTCAACCTCATCGTCCTCGTCGTCATCCTCAGATGGTTGATTCAGTGCTTGCCGAATGCCCTCCACCTCTGCACATAGGTTTCCCCAAAAGCCTGAGCTGAGATATTGCTCGCCAGTTTCTAGATTGGCGGCCTGAGCAGCAGCAGCCTGAGACTCCTCACAGCGTTCATCTAAAGTGGCCGATAGGGAGGTTGGTTGTGGTAAGGCTTCAATATCGCCTTCGTCCAGCTGCTTCAATTTGGCGGGGTCTGCCTGATTGACAATGCTCTCAAGCCGGCTGATCCTATCGAGGAGTTCACTCTGACGTGGTCTCGGTGCGCGCCGAGTGGGTTTTCTCGAGGGAAATACACAGTCGAGTCCAAAGCGGGAACATTGGCCACAAAGAGGTTGTATCTTGTCGCATTTAATCTTGCGTGTGCGACAATTAGAGCAGCTGAGTACCTTGGCCGAACGGCCTTCGCGGGCACTCATCTTGAGTTATCGAAGGCTACTAAGTCTGGAGTGGCTTTCTGCAATGAATGAAGCACGCAGATAGCGGAGAGTCTTTCACAATACCCTAAGCGTTTGGCGTTGCGACATACCTTGGAGTTTATGTATAATGTACCTAATGTCTGTAGCAAAAGTGAGTGCTAGCCCGGGCCCCACCCTCATGCTGAGTTCCTTTTAGTGACGTTTAGATTTTTGTGTGTGACAGTAAATCCGTCTCAATCTCACTCTGTCCCTGTCAAGGCTTAAAGGCTGAGGTAAGCCTTATCGAGTCTGCAAGGATTTAGCTTATTTCCTATACGAATAAGGTATTTGTCGGGATGCAGCAGGAGCGGGAACTTTTGTCGTCCTTTGAAGCTTTTACATGTGGATAGTCAGATTGGGATGACTCGTAATGTGTGGTAGAGAGGTAGGGGTGAGCCGTGACTCACAATGTTGTGCTTTTTTAGTCGATTTCGGAGAGACAGGATCAATAAATGATAAGATATATATAAACCAATTGCTAAACATCTTATATCAATAGTTTTCAAACGCGTACCTCACCACATTTTTCGCCTTCATCTTACCCTATACTTAACCATGGAGTTGGCTCACAGACCTCCCCTTGACTATGTGACAGTCAAGACGACACTCCCTTTATATCCTCTCCCTCCCAATGGAGACAGAAAACCGTTTCGGACTGAGCGCCTCAGCATGAGGCCCATGACTGAAGACGATCTGGGTTTCCTGAATGCTGTTCGATCAGAACCTGAAGGCATGATATGGTCGTCGCAGGGCTGTGCGGATAAGGATATCGAGCAAACCAAAAAGAGTCATGCCCTTCGTCTACCCCCAAACGATGTCAAAGGTTACGACTGGGTCATCTGCCTCGCTGAGACTGGCGAGCCCATCGGAATGGGAGGTGTTGGCATGTGGTCAGGTGAACTTGGCTGGCCGGCAATTGGTTACCAATTTCTCCAGGCGCATTGGGGCAAGGGTTATGCGTCTGAGTTCCTGAAAAGCTTCCTTGTTCAGTGGTGGTCGCTGCCAAGGAACGAGGTTGAGATATCAGTGGACAGGAGCACCGTCCGAGGTGATGGCAACGTGAAAGAAGAATGTGTCTCCGCCATCACAGTGGACAACCATGTCGCGAGCCAATCTGTCCTCAAGAAGTGTGGGATGGAATTTGCAACCTCGTGGACGGAGCCTGATCTTAGAGACCTCACCAAGGAAGCGACCCTACACGCGTACTTCGTGTGTAAAGAGAAGAGCACTTGACGAGTTAGCGACCATATGCAACATACTAGCTACACATGCAAACAAGACACTCGCTGACCAATCGGTCCCATCCGCCGGGTTTGGATGATGCGGAGATGTTGCGAGGACGCGGCCGGACGGACATGTCAGAAGTCCGTGATGGTTTCCGGTCCGGACCTGGCCCCACTTCTAACGGCATCATATATAGGACGGACGTTCAACGTCGATCGAGTAGCATTCAGATACTTGTTAACCTCAATTGAATTTCAAAATTATTGGTAAAAAGAGTAATAAAAGCCAATAAGTTCAATTCAAACCTAAGCAGTCCATTAATTATGCCTTTCTCTCTCCCTCTCCCGTCTCTCCTGGCCACTGCCACAGGCATCGTCGGCTCAGCTTGGGCATCAGGTAAGATATCGTATATCTACCACTTATCACGTAATCTAACAAGAAAACCAGGATATATAGCCTCTTTATCTCTGGCTGGTGTTCCGGCAGCCCTTCAGCTCCAGGCGCCCACAAGTGCAACCGTCTGGCAAGAACTCTTCAACCGTGGATTCGCCCTTATGCCTAAACTTGCTGGAACAACAGCACTCGCGTATGCGTATGCTGCATATTTGGCTTATAAAGAAGACCGTGACTGGAAGGGGTTGGCGGCTGGTGGAGTTCTGACAGTCGCCATTGTACCATTCACTATTGTCTTTATGAGCTCAACCAATGACTTGCTGTTTAAGGCAGCTTCAGGAACTCTAGAAGCTTCACAAGATGATGTTGCCAAGTTGATCGGAAGATGGGGAGTTTTAAACTTAATTAGAAGTCTACTTCCTCTCGCGGGAACGATCATAGGCTTATCAACCGCATTCCAGTCTCTATAGAACACAATGGATTGATAGCCTTCCCAAACAGATTGACGAAGAAGCTTGGTTGCTGTCCTCAAAAATTCCAATCGAGATGATCCCATCCATATGGCCAGCCTAGACTCTGTCCCTTCCGATCCCCGGTGCTCCTTATTGTGCAGTCGTTTGACGCCCCTGCCTGATAACCATGACAGTTGAGTTCTTCTCGAAGTCCCTGATCAGCCTGAGGCAGTTTCCCATATGTTCCTTGGGTTCCCAAGTATTATCATTTTCGCTGAACCCCATCCACTTGACAAGGTAAAAGTGCTTCTTAGTCGCAGCATCAATCTGCGAGTCTACAATCTCCTCAACCTCCCATTCCTCATCCTGACTACGAGTAATCTGTTCTTCATTGACAGGGGCGTTTCGAACTTTTCGCGAAGTCGCAGACCCTTTAACCTCTGCCTGAGGGTTTCGAAGTCTAGTCTTGCTCTTCTTGGCAGGTCGTCCAGGTCCTTTCTTTCCGATGGTGCTGGTAGCAGGGATCTTTCTATCGTCTGCTACAGGGGGTGCAGATGTAAGGCGCTTGGAGCGTCGAGGAACGGTTGGAGTTTCAGGGGATGTACGGCGCCTTCGCTTGGGTGGAGGTTTCACGGCCTTGCTTAGATCCTCCTCATTACTCTCTTCATCGTGTGAAAGAGTTCGCTTCTCGGGGATAGCCATTTCCTCAATAAGGTCCGGAGTAACCGATCGAAACTCATCATCATCGAAACTTTCATAGCCCTGGAGGTCCAAGACGACCCTTGATAAGGGTTCCTCATCATCGGCCATATCCTCGTCAATGTCCTCGATACTTTCGCGAGGTCTTCTAGCAAAGTCAGCATTGATCTATATGAAGTAGGCGGCCAGAACTTACTCATCAAGATCGGCAAACGGCGACTTATCGCGAGCATAGAAGACGGTGGGGGCACACTTAGGATAAGGCATGTTGGTGCTGAAAAGAGTTGAGCACTTTGTGTGACCAAATAAATGTGAAGTCCTGAGTCGAATTGGAATACAGTAGGTAGAAGAAAGGCGAACGCGCTATCGACGTGTTGATAGAAGTTGAAACTAGAAGTTTGTCAGCAGGTAGAAACTCTGGGTAGGTATGGGTCGCTATTACCTAGAATAGTCTCAATATGGTTGATTGTTGTCGTAGGTATCAATTAGATGAGAAATGCAAGATAGGAGGTTGCAAATATGCTCTGTCTTGAGAGGAAAAGAAGACAAGTGACGGGCAGGGGAAAGCGGCCAGGAAAAATCGAGTTGGTTGAGAACGGTGTTGTGGTTATGAGAGGAAGCCTGAACAGGATGCGGTGGAATAATTACAAAGATGGGCAGGTAAAAAAAAGGCAAAGGGGGCCACTTGCATGTGTTGATTCAAGTGCCTTGCAATGAATCACAATAATGGAGGCAGGTTGACGGTATTTCTTCGCACCCACTGTCCTTAGGATACGATTACTATCTATGCAAATACACATAGTGTTCAGCTTTTATTTGTTTATAAGGTCTCTATTATGATCTAGCAAAGAGTGTAATTCTTACTTCTCAACAACTGCATAACGGTGGTTAATGCAAGTTCATCAAGCGCCATTGCTGGCCTTTGTTCTCATTAACATGTAAGGGTTTGGCTAGTTTGAATCTTAGAGTCAAACAACACTATTTCGATATCTCTTTACTATCGATGAATAAGAATTGGGGGAATACACTCATTCAAGTTCTTCAACCTCATCTTCTTTGAGCTCCCTGTAGCGGCCCTCCCTGGCTGCTGCCTCCACCGGATTCTGGATGTCAACAACACCCGTCGCTTTCAACCTAAAACGCCATTAGTTTTACGATGAAGTGGAAGAGCATGATAAAACTTACCTCTCAAACAACACAAAGAGTCTTTCTGCCTCTCGTTCCTTTTCATCCTCTGTCATTTCAGGCATTTCGACAGACTTCTCATCCTCAATGAATTGGCCAGTGATAGGGTTGGTAGGCTTTCGAGAGCTCTTCGTCTCCTCGCTATCCCCTGTGGCGGAAGCAGGAACAGGTATGTTGTTCTGGAAAAGAAAACCCGATGCCAGACCATAGCCGACATTCTCTACAAACTTGGAGGCATCCTTATCTGATAAATCAAAGAAGAGGTGCTGTATCATGTTGCGCGTATTCGGGGCCAGAGGGTTATTGTAGTTTTTGAGTAATTTCGCAGACAAGTTGTCGCCTTTGCCCAAGACGTCTTTTCGATCTTCCTCTGTTGGCAAGAGCCTTTCACGAATGAGGTTTTTACTGGACTCAGGCGCATGTTCATAAATCGTTTTTATGAGACCAATCAGTGGGGTGACGGAAGCGTCCAGCTGGCTGTCCGGAGTAGTTCTTATCGCAGGATCCAAAATCTCAATCAACCGGAATACTACCTTATCAGTATCACCCTCTGGGTGCAGGGACTCCTGGCTCTCTTGCCCTCCCAGCTCAAGGTTGAGGAAGCCGTTGACGATGAACCCGACAGGAGGGCTGAGCGGATTCGTCGGCGAAATGTCGTCCTTGAAAAGGAGAGCCGCCAGGTGTGGTACCGCGGGAGTGAACATGGAAGCCTTCTCGGGGCGATGATGGGTAACGTTGAATAACAGCTTCAGGGTTTCCGCGAGTGCCATGTCTTGCATGGGATCACTTTCGGCCTTCTTTGAGTTCATTTCTTTTTCATGCCGGGCCAGGTTATTGATGATGCGATCCGCCAACTTCTCGTTGTCAAGGAGCTCATCGAGATCGATGTGGGGATCATAGGTTGAAATCAGCAAGACACGGGAGTTGAGAAACTCGCCATCAAAATCCTCGGTGTCTAGCTTTTGGCAGGCTCTCGGGGCAAATTTCTTCTCGACAAATATCCGCCGTGTAAGGGGCACGAGAAGCATAGCGTTAGCCAGCACACGCATGGCAGCATGAGAGGCCTTGATAGATGAGTTATCATAGGCATGGCGAAGGAGCATATGAATGCCCTGTAAAAATGGAAGGTTAGCGATGATGGACATGTTTATCCCTCGTTTGGATGATGGCAATTCACTAACCTTTTCCGTATAGAGAGGTTCAGAGTTCTTGGGGTCCCTAGTGTATATCTTCAGCTTTTCTAGAGCCAAGGCGCGGTCTGTCTCTGACATTAGCTTCCATACGATGTCTCGAGAGTCTTAAAAGGGGACCTTTACCATCTGGAAGAAACTGTTCGTTATCAAGATCCTCGGTAAGATCATCGACCAGCTCCTTTACAGCCTTAAGCTTCTCAGCCCCAGCGGGCAAACCAAAAGACAGTTGGGTGGCCATGATAAATGTATGTGTGGACAGATGTTGATGGTGATGGTGAGTCTGGTGAAGATGAGCGGGGAGAAGAAGATGGCAGAAACTGGATATTAGCCACTAATAGAATGTATTTGGATTCTAAAATATGATTACAGGCAAGTGCGTACGGTGGATATGACACCGGCGGTCGATACCTGCCTTCTCCAGCTATGGTGTACGCCTGATGAAACAGTGCAACTACCTTATGCTCCCTCGTTCTATAAACATTTGAACAATTCAAGACGAAGGCGGCCAGTTCCTTCCGACCGCATCCAGCTTAATCAAGGTCTGATTAAAATACAGGGTCCAAAGCACCTGGGAGTCCATCAATAGCGCTTAGGCTTGGCCTGTAGCGGGTACCCACGGTGAGGGTCCACACCAGCTTACCTAAGGTGACACGAAATGACTTGGGTCGTCAGGCACGGACCCTGAAAGTTTTAATTGATTCGCGCTTTTAACCTATCCAAATCGCGTTCACCGCGCGCGTTGGCCCGGAGAAAGGAAGCGCGGACCGGTCAAGCATTTGTTTGATGAGCTTTGGGTGTACTCGATCTTCAGGAACCGCATTCTGACCAGCTTTACATTAATTCCCAATTTACTTTCTTTCCTGTCTATACTAAAGTTTGCGCATTAAGTCTCTCTATCACTGTTTTTCGATCGATCGTTCCAATCATTGTGGCTCCTGTACTCGCATGCGTTTCTAGCGGATTCCCGGCCAATTTACTGCTGTCTAGATCGCCCACGCTGCCTGGCAGCCATGGTATCTTCAGCCCAGGCCTCCACCCTCGACGAACTTCCTGCTCAACCGCCAACTCCCCCCCGAGAATCTCTCCCAGAACCAACAGCTTCCATGAAGGCATCTGCCGGTCGTCCACTCGACCCGAGACTAAGCCTTCAGACACCACCAGGCGCTAATACCCCCACGTCGACCGGGGCAACCAACTCTTGTTTAAGTTCAAGACGGACGAGAAAGAAGGTCGAATGGTCGAGCCATACCGAATACAAAGACCCTCCAGATTATCCAGAAATCTCAAAGTTCTTTAAATCATCACCGATCACCACACCTTCAGCCTCCTCGAGACCCGTCAAGGGCATTCTCAAGCCGTCGCCATCTCCCAATCCTCTCGCATCATCACTCAATGGCCAGCTTAGAGGCTTATCAAAGCAAGCCAGTATTGCCGAGATGTTGGACTCGACAATAAAGCAGCTCGCCGGTTCCGACAGGGACTCGCGACTGGACGCCTACATGATGCTCTCTCGCGCTCTCAAGGCATCCAACAACCTGCCGGACCGGGTTGCCTTGCAGAATAAGATGAGCCTGTTCATGTCGTTTATCGAGCGAGATGTTAAATCAAAAAACGAAAAAGGGTCTCCTGACACTTCGCTCGTAAATCACGCCCTTAACCTCTTAACAACATTTTTACATTTCCCAGCTATCGCCTCGTCACTCACGTCCGACTTCGGTGTCTTTATTATTGACCATTGCATTCGTTGCTTTTCTGATCCAACACTCGCCAAGGACCTGGCTCGTCACCTCATGCAAGTAGTTGCTTTTCAGTCCTTCCCTTCGAAAGTCATGTCTTTGGATCGAGTTGGTCGGTTAATCACATCTTTACACAAGATCGAAGATCACTTGACTGGCAAGAGCATCATCATGGGTCGTATCCAGATTTACAAGCGGCTCATGAAGCAATCTCGAAACCACATGGCTATTCATACAGATTGGTTGGAGGACATGTTCACGGACATGCTTAGTACCATCCGAGACATTCAAGCTCAAGCCATCAGCTTAGGCACAGAAGCTGGTTTTGCGCTCCGGAACGAGAAGCATGTGATGCGCAAGGTGACTGAGATTCTACAAGCCTCAGATGATGAGAAAATCTACATCTTGTTCTACATGTCAAAACTCGAGATCATGCTCAAAGAGAAGCAGAACCCGTCCACCGTCCCACAGATATGGGGCGTGATAACTCTTTTCCTCCAATGCCCCATTAGTCGGTGGCAATATTTTACCCCATGGTTCAAGATTGCACAATACTCTTTCAATTCGACTGATGTGCAGACCAAACACGAAGCCAACTATGCCTGGAACAAATATGTTTATCTCTCTATCACTAGCAACAAAATGTCCCCCAAGTCTCTGGGAACCTTGATACAACCTTTGACGAGTCAGTTACGGCGCAAGATCGGTTCAAAACAGCCAGAAGAGGCAATCAAGTTGCGGAGAATAGTCATGGGCGGTATCTGTAACCTATATTACTACGCCTTCAGACCTAATCACGATGCTCTCTGGATGGACGCTGCTTGGGATCTCATCCTTCAACCTATTATGGAGCAGCTCATCAACGCCGATGAGGAAATTGGGTTATCTAACGACTCAACGACACAAGCGTCTCGCATCGTTACCGGACTGCTGGACGTCTCAACTCCCAGAAGCTGGAAAGATGACCGAATTAGGGATACGCCCTTGATAAGTCCCGAAGAGCTGCCTCCAATTGATTCAAGATGGACGCGTCGCAACTCGGAGAGAATTTTCAAGATTGTTAGCCCGATACTGGAGAAGAAATTCACTGACTTGGCCAATACTGAAAGTTTGACGTATAGGCTTTGGCAGGCTTTAGTCGGGTCTATTGCTGTTGCCTCAGCGAAGGACATCAAGGTGACTGATGAAACTGCAAGATTTATCGCTCTCTCTTTCGATCTTTTGTCCAAGATATGGTCTCAAGGAGTAACTGAAGCGTCCGAATCCCTCGTGAAGAAATTTCTCTCAAGCATTCAGCATTTCGTCGATGTTCTCTTTCGCAACCTCGGCCCACTCCCCTTCACTGAGAAGAGACTGTCCATGTCTCTTGCTAATACCTTTGAGCCCGCTTGTACGCCTTCCAGCCGACCTGACCGAGTTGAAAAGCCAAGCAGCACTGCGCAGACACCACTATACCACCTTTTCGTTATGCTTTGTTCTAAGCCACCAGGCTTAGACGATGACGAAGATCTCGCAGAGTGCTTCCTTGCCATTTTTGAACCGTTCTTCCACGAAAAGCCTACCAGAGCTCGAGTTGAGCTGTCTCGGGAAATGCTCCGACTTTTACCTCGAGACACTCTTTCGACTTATGGTCCATGGATTCTCGCTGCTCAGAACATCCGCACCCTTTTGGACCAAAGTCCTCTGTCGTCTGGTTCCCACCCGTCCAGCGGTGAGAGACTACTTGGGCCTGAATATCGTGAAATTGTCTCTCTTCTTGAGCGAGGCCTTGTTTCGCATCCCCTTCTTCCGGAACAACAATGGTTTTCACTGTTTAATCTTTTGTCCGGCCACATCGTCCAGGAGTGTGGAGATGCAGGTCGAGCACTTGGCCTTATAGAGCCACTGGCTAAGATTGTTACTGACAACTTCTTCGCTGGTTCTGAAAGATCAAACGGGATGGCTTTGTCGGCAGCGATTGCCCTGTTCAAGGTTGCAAAACTCCCCCGAGATCGACAGGCTGTCGAAGCTGCTAGGCGGCGACTTTGGGGCGCTCCACCTACTGCGTCGCGATCATCTTCATTTGACCCATTCCAGCATCTGTATCAGCTTCAAGGCGAAAGCATGAAATTCTTCTACGAAAACGAAACCGACGTCGACAATGGAAAAATGGTGGCTTATTTTGAGGCTGTCGACGTCTTCATCACTGGATCATTTGCTCAACACGGCATCAAAATGCTAGCAAAGTTACAGAATGGGCTCGCTCCCTGGATTCAGGACGAAAAAGCGCACGAAATGTTGCGCAGCGAGTCTCCTGTGCCCGAACCAGTAAGTTAAATGATGAAGACGACTCTTTGGATGCTAACTGCCCATAGGTACGAGCCCTCTGGGACAACATATGCGCACAATTGATGACACTTGGACGATTGGAGGACAAGGACATTGATATCATCGAGCCTCTCCTTACTGCTGGATTCAAGAGCAGGCATCGCCACAACGTGAACAAGATGGCGGAGACATGGAACGCTTTGATGAAGAACGAAGAGAGCTTGGATTGCTCCGAAAGTCTCAAGTCAATCATAACTTCTCTTCGACCATTGGTTGACGTCTCTCTTCCTGGCATGGAGGAGTCGAGCGGCGAATTTGGCGCCCAGGCACCAAATTTCATCGACTCACAAGAAGATATGAGCTTTGTCGCGCTGTCGTCTGCTAAATCGTCGGGGCAAGGTCCCGAGCCCGTAGCCTCACCAGCACTGTCCATAACAAGGATGAGCTTGAGGGGCTCGGCGACACGAAAACGCCGTAGAGATGCCACCCCAGAGTCAGTCAAGCCAAGGTCGGCTAAACGGACTGCTACGCCTCGTCTCCGTCATGACAATTCTCAAATCCAGTTTGCGCCAATTGTCTCATCGCCTCTAATTGAAGAGTCGCAACATCTCACAGAACGACAAAGGGAAGTCCGCCAACGACAAGAAGAGAATGCAGGTCTTTATCCCGGCATTCTATCTAGCCCTCGAATTCGTTCACAGGGTGCTACCGAAGAAAGTCCCGTAGATTTAGAGGCTCAGAGGCGAGGAAATCTCGAAACTACCCCTGAACGACCAGGTTCATACGAGGACTTTATCACTTTGACGCCAACCCCTCGAAGAGGCTCAGCTCTGCATCTCGAGGGTTTCAATGATCCGCCTTCGTCGCCGCCAGACCCAAGACGCAATCCACTGTTGTCCGAAATACAGACTCGATCGAAGGCTAGGGACTCAATCGACAGCTGGCAATTTTCGTCACCACCCGGATCGCCTGCCGTCGTCCAGCAGGTCACAGACAATCAATCTGAAGTGCCGACCCCTTCCAAAAAGAGTGATGTCTCTGGTAAGAACACGCGGTCTAAGAGACGTAGAAGGAGAACCGAGCCTGCAAGAAGGGACGAGACCATTCCTTCCAGTCTTCTTGACCAGGAGATGGTGCTGGAAGAAGATGTGAGTGTACTACCAGATGCACCCCAGATACAGACTACGGAAGAGATGGAGGAAGAGAATGCCGAATTACCTCGTCACAATCAGGCAGACAGCCTTCTGTCAGCCGAATCGCCTCCTGTACAGGCTGAAGAAACGCCCAAATCCGGAGATGACGAGTTTGTGGATGCTAAAACCAGTCTTGGGGATGGTGCACATGACATCCTCGAAGCTGCTCACGGGACAGTTCCTAGTCAGAATCATGAGTCCTCCTTTGCACTTAGCGAAGGCGATGAGAGTAGTCTCATGAGGTTTGTAGTCGAACTCGAGTCGAGGCGGTGTGAACTTCCGTTTGATAAAGTCAACTCTGCCTCCCCTGAGAAGAAGAATGACATTCTCCCCGAAAAGTGTATCGAGGTTCAAGAAGAATCTGCGTCTGAAGAGGAACAGGCAACAACGAAGCAGCCTTCACCTTCTGAGATTGTTCCCTCGACACCTGTCGAAGGAGGTTCTGACAATTCTGAAAGTCATAATGCGAACACAACTGGAAGCAAGAAGAAGAGGAAGCGAAGTGGCATGTTTGCCGAGACGCGCAGCAAAAAGAGACGATCGACTGGACCACCAGGGATTGAACAGGACAGCCAGTCAATGTCTCAAGAACCGGCCTCGCCTGTCCCAACTGTACGACGCTCATCTAGACGAAATGCTGGTCAAAAGGGCAAAGAGGTACGAAGTCGACAAGCTCAAGCGCTCCAAACACCGTCAAAATCGAGCGATATACGTGATGGTGGGGACACAGATGAGGAGCTAATGTCACAATTGGTGACAGAATCCCATGCCGCCTCGCAAAGCCAGGAACCAGAATTCGAAATTCCAAATGCAATGATTGAGGACTCAATGGAGGGCGTTCAGACAGAAGGCCAAGAGGAGGAGTTGCAAGAAGAAGAAATAATTGAACAACCTAAAGAAAAGGATCAAGAACCATCAACAGAAACCAAAACAAGTTCGATTGTGGACACCCTTCGCGGTGGATTACA
Source organism: Fusarium graminum (assembly GCA_013266165.1). Lineage (NCBI taxonomy): Eukaryota > Fungi > Ascomycota > Sordariomycetes > Hypocreales > Nectriaceae > Fusarium > Fusarium graminum. Next base: position 38,227 of record JAAGWP010000306.1, read on the forward strand.
ACAACTTCAAACAGCGGCACTATCTCGCGAAGAGGTCTACCAACTAGAAGACATGCTGATGGACATGAAGAGGGAGTTGTTTGCAGCAGAACGACGAGGGAGACATTAAGATATGACTAAAGAATGCGAGCATTGTTTGAGGGCGTGTAAGGGATTGATTTCTCCCGCGTTTTTGTTGGAGAATTACTTATAATGTAACACCTCGTTGTACAGATTTGTCTGCTGCGGCGTAACGTCCTACAACTCAGCGACACATGGATACCTACCAGATATACCAGCACATAGATATGAAGACCTACCAATCAAGGGAACGACCATGCAAGATTAATTCTGCTTGCACCAATCTTCAAGTGATATTTAGGTAATCGGAGTGCCAGTAAGAAGACCGAGTCGCTCGGCGTGTCACACAACTAGCTACACCCCTTGCACATGTTTCCAAAAATCTGAAACACTACGTACACAATATAGAGAAAGCTTTAATGCGGAAGATCGTCAGACGGTAGTGGTAGAAAGCATGTTCCGGACTGTCCTAAAAGGGTAACCCGGAAGAGGATCGATTGTTGCCAACCTTGTTACTAATACTGTGCGACGTAACAAACAATACGAGATTTTGGTTGTGTTTGTTTAGGTTGACGATACTTCATTAATGCCCAAGGTATCTGGCGGTAGTGATGTGAGCATGGAAACCGAGTTGGCTGGTTCTCTATTGCCAAACATGTTTGGCAGTCAATAGCCCAGGACGGGTTTCTTTTTCTTCACTTGAAGATATGAGACCATTAGAAGGAGATAAGGGGAATGAAATTGTCCGATCTATCGACCAACCAAGAAGATTCGACAACATATTAGAAGTTGAGCATACTGAATGAATCAGTGACTAGCTGGGTACTTTGTGTATCAAGTCGACTGCTGCTTTGTGCGGATGCTGTTTAGGTTGTCTGTTACTGGTTCATCTTGCATGCCCGGCAGTTGAATCGATCCAATGGAACCAGTGGAGGCGTAAAACATGACTATGTAGTTCGGAAATATTATGGTGGTGTCTCTGTACTCGGTAGATTTGAGGCCACCATTCACCGGTGTAGGTAATCGGAACAAAAGTATGCCTGTGCTGTATATCAGTGACAAATTGGTTTCATGTTTGTAGTCATCGCGGCACTGTTGTGTGTTATTCGGCCCGCTGGATGTTGCGTGACGTCAAATGGGCTAAAATCTGGGGTGTTTCTGGGGTGTTTCTGGGGTTGATATTTGATTGAGGTCCATTTTTCAAATGTTGTCGTCCACAAAAGATTTATGATCTGGGGATGCGCGCCAAACCCGGGGTGAGAATGAGAGATTTTTGCCAAAGCTAGTTTACTGGGGCTGTGACGAGCCTTTGCTGTATTTGAGAAGAGTATTCGGCATGATTGATTGGGCATTCAGCGACTGTTGCGGATACTTGTCGGGGTCAGGCGGTTTAACTTTGTTCTTGGCGTATACTCGACAGGGACTGAAGCATGGTAAAGCGCGGTGTTGACTGTCGAGCCCCGTTCTTGACGGCCAAAGTCGTTTGCGGCATACTGCGAGGTACTGTGTAGCCACTGGTGGAGGGTTGATATAAAGATATCGACTTACTTTGGTCGGTCAATTCAGGTGCAATCGAAAGTCAGAGCCAATATGCCCAACTAGAGCCCCATTGTCCAGTGCTTCCCTTGAATATTGGATGTTCACGTGTAACCTGCCTCTGTATAACTATTGCAGAACTTCACATGACGATGCAAACCCCTCTCTTTCTTAAAAATACCCCGAAAGACCCTCGAGGGAGAAATGTGCTATGACGTCGCATTCCCCAACGTCACAACCCTCGTACTGTAGAATCCCCCCAAATCCCTCTGGAGACTACCTAGAGAGCACATTTTTGGTATTGATTACGGTCTAACCAATCAGATCATCAATAACAGATATACCTATCTTTATGGTTAATAAGACAATAGATGGAGTAGTACTGATACTGCAGTCTACCGATTGTGACTTCTTCTCTCACTGCTCTGCCACCCTGAGATAAAACATGGCGGATCGATCAGCAGCCAATCAACACTGGGGCTTTTGGCCCATACTGCATATAATGTGCTCTCTAGTCTCTGAAGGGATGTTTTTGCTTCCCCAACTCAGAGATTGATTCTGCGGGGACGAGAGATAGAATTGAGGCCATGCCACTCAGAACAAGAGGATGACATTCAATGAGTATCGACTCTCAGTATGGTACAGAACTTGTTAATAATGCATACTCATTCATGTTCATCCAGGACTCGACCATCACTTACTCGCTCGCACGGATTCTGGAAACTTTATAAAGAATATGTAAGGGTCATGCCATGTTAGTGATTTCCCGTTAGGTGTAAATAACTGCGGATCTCAGCCCATCCATTCTCTGCATGGTTCACACAGTACGAGCGGTAGGCATTAACATATTTCGCCGATGGGCCCGTCTAACGGCCGAGGCCAAGGATGGCTCAGGTAAAGTCAGGTCAAGCCTATCGGCCGTGGATCCTGTACCGAATCCTGTACCGAATCCTGCTCAACATGACTCTTAGGTTGCGATACTTGAGACAATTGGGCTCTGTTTTACTTATAAACCTCATGGGTCTCCGCCTCGCCCTTCCCTCATCCTCAACCCCAGCCCTCTGAGTCAATCTCTTCAATCTTGGCTTCATCTCACCATGTTCAAGAAGTACTTCGGCCTCCGAGGCCAGGCACTCAACTATGCCATCAGTACCATTGCGGGAACTGACTTCCTGCTCTTTGGTTACGGTAAGGACTAACATCTCCTCATGTAACCCAATATGGATCATTCGTGTGTGTGTGAATCAATAATATAGCAAAAACTAACAGCTGTCATAGACCAAGGTGTCATGGGTGGTATACTAACTATGGCTCCCTTCATGCAGCAGTTCCCTGATATGCACAGCGGGGATCCCAGCGTGTCTGCGGCAGTTCGAAAGGATCGTTCCAACTACCAAGGCATTGCTGTGTCTTCTTACAACTTAGGATGCTTCTTTGGCGCCATCATCACCATCTTCATTGGAAACAAACTTGGCCGCAGAAAGATGATCATGCTGGGTACCACTATTATGGTTATCGGCGCTGCTCTTCAGGCTTCTGCATACTCTCTGGAACACTTCATTATTGGACGTATCATCACTGGCCTTGGTAACGGTGGCAACACTTCTACTGTTCCCATGTGGCAATCCGAAACTTGCTCTGCTCATAAACGTGGAAAGCTCGTCATGATTGAGGGTGCTCTCATTACCCTTGGTATCATGATATCATATTGGATCGACTATGGCATGTACTTTGCACAAGATACCTCGGCCTGCTGGCGATTCCCAATGGCCTTTCAAATTGTCTTTTGTCTTGTGATCTTGGCGACTGTCATGAACCTACCCGAATCTCCTCGTTGGCTGGTGCTCAAGGGACGCGACGAGGATGCACGGGAAGTTATTGCTGTCATTGCCAATCAGGACATTCAAAGCAAGTACGTCGACAACGAGTTCAGGGCTATCAAAGAGACTGCCACAGAGATGAGCAAAGGTACCTTTTCGGATCTGCTCTCTCGTAACCACAACAAGAACCTCCACCGTACAGTCATCGCCTTTGTCAATCAAATGTTCCAACAGGTAAAACAGTACACGTCTGTGTTGATATATAGATACTAACAAGGGCGACAGATTTCTGGTATTAACCTGATCACCTACTATGCCGCTAGCATCTATTCCGGACTAGGTATGACGGGGCATACGCCTCTCCTTATGGCTGCTCTAAACGGAACCGAGTACTTCTTGGCCTCGCTTCCTGCAATTTGGCTGGTTGAGCGTATTGGGCGTCGAAAGCTCATGCTCTTTGGTGCAGCCGGACAATGTGCGTCCATGGCTATCCTCGCCGGCGTTGGCTCCAGCGATGCGAGGGCATGCCAAATCGTGGGCATCGTCTTTCTCTTCGTCTTCAACTCCTTCTTTGCTGTTGGCTGGCTTGGGATGACCTGGTTATATCCTGCTGAGATCACACCTCTTCGGATCCGTGCCCCTGCCAACGCTTTGTCGACATCGAGTAACTGGATCTTCAACTGGCTGGTGGTCATGATTACCCCTCCGGCATTCCAAAACATTGGATCCAACACATATATCATTTTTGCTGTCATCAACGCCATCATGGTTCCTTCGGTTTACTTCTTCTTCCCCGAGACAGCGTATCGGTCGCTGGAGGAGATGGATACTATCTTCCAAAAGGTTGGCCACGGAGTCAAGGGCGCTCTTGACGTCGTGAAGCAGGCCAAGATCGAGCCTCGCAGATATGACAATGATGGAAAACTCCTCATTGCTGTGGGGGAGGTTGACGAAAAGGCTCACGTTGACGACCGAAGCGGAAGCTCAAGAGTCAACAGCGGCGAGCATACCAATGCTGCCATGTTCACCTCAAACGATGAGGAGAACCAGAGGCGAGAGACATAAGGGCTTGGAGCTGTGGATTATGGCTGCCTGTTGGGAAATGATTTGTGGTAGGGGGAAGGGAAGGTACATATCCCATGAGCGGCCGAAAGACATGGAAGGTGTTTAGCTGTTGGGCGATTTTTCGTATTTTGACGCAAACCATATAGATACCCATTTCAATAAGAATATTTATCATCGAGATCTATTTGCGCCAATCTTGTGTAACTTTGCATGCTTCAACTGTTGGCTGCATGATGAAACTGTTTCAGGGACTAGGATCCAATATTATGCTCAAATGACTGATCAAGCTGTCGACAGATGTTTCATGGAACAATTTGAGTGTTGACCTATCAGTTATGCCTGATTCAAGGCATCAGAGGCGCTGCCTTGGCGAGGAAATGTTGGGCAATTCTCCGTACCTCTGAATAACTACCTTACCTACCTTACCGTACCAGCTAGTAGTTTAGTAGTAGGTACTCACGTATCACAAGTCCAACTCTGAGACGTGTTTCAGCTCTGAGTGTGGCCGGTAACAGCTCTAACTTTAGTAGCACGTCCCCATCAAACAGCTTGATACTCGGAGTCTATTGGCCTGCTTGAGCTACCCCGCCATTCTTTACATGGATACGTACCCTTGTATCACCTCTCAGAACTTGAAGCAACCACGGACGTATCTCACAGATGCTACATTGTTGAAGAAAATCAAGCCACAGGGGGGTAAATACGCAATAAAACACCTACAAGAGCCTCTACTGCACTTAGCCTATTCTTTAATTCGTCTTAAATAGCTTATTTTGTCCCCTTTTGCTCTATTGCCCTTTGCCTCAGGTTCTCTCTCCTTCTCAACACCCCCACTCGACTCGGACCCTTCCATTCAAACCCCACCTCAACGTCCGCCACTACCGGTACCTACCTCACTTCTACAAGCTCCATCTCCCTCGGCTCTCTACTCTACAAACCTCAAAATCCCACGATAATCATTCACAATGGTCGACCGCCCTAACAAGCCCTCGGCGCTTGCCTCAACCCCCGCTGCCCCTCCTCAACCTACCGTCGATATCACCCATGACAACTCTCGTGTCAAGGCCGTACTTCCCACTGGCGAGAGCGTAGAGGTTCTCCTCTATGGCGCTACCGTGATCAGCTGGAAGGACGCTGAGGGCGCTGAGAAGCTCTGGGTTAGCGAGGCTGCGGCTCTCGACGGCAGTGCTGCTGTTCGAGGAGGTATCCCCATTGTCTTCCCGGTATGAACAATTGCCAACGCTCGTACAACGCCTTTACTGACCCGTCTCTGTATAGGTCTTCGGCACTGCTCCCGATCACGAACCCGTAGCCAAGCTTCCCCAGCACGGTTTTGCCCGCAACTCACGATGGGAGTTTCTCGGAAAGTCTACTAGCGAGGGCTCCAGCTCCAGCGTCAAGCTCGACTTTGGCCTTTCCTCCGAGAACATCAGTGACGACTTCAAGGCTCTCTGGCCGTACAAGTTTGCCCTCATTTACAGTGTATCTCTCGACCCTGAGAGTCTGAACACCACAATCGTCGTTACCAACGACGGAGATGTTGCCTTCGACTTCCAGACTCTTCTTCACACTTACTTCAAGATCAGCGTATGTTATCCATCGTCCATGTGGGCAAAACACAATAACTGACTTCCAACAGGATATCTCCTCCACAGAGGTCAGTGGTCTCGAGGATTCCAGCTACTTCTCCAAGGTTTCCAGCTCAGAGGAGACCCAATCCGGAGCCGTTACTTTCTCCGCCGAGACCGACTCTGTCTACACACCGGCCAAGGGTCCCTCGCACCCCGTTGTCATCTCCGAGTCCGGTAGCCCTCGCTTCCGCATCGTTCGCGATAACCTCGACCAGGTGGTCGTCTGGAATCCCTGGGTCGACAAGTCTGCCGGTATCAAGGACTTTTCCCCCAAGGACGGCTGGAAGACCATGGTGTGCGTTGAGCCTGGTTCCGTCAAGGGCTGGCAGAAGCTGGAGAAGGGTGATGCTTTCGAGGCGGCTCAAACCATCACCTTGGCTTGACAAGATCACGGTGGTAGCGGCAGGGTGGTAAGACACAAGATATGACAGTTACATAACGGCAGCACAATAATTTGGGATGGACATGATATGAATTGACATCTGTTTTGCAACTTGGATGCGGCACAGCAATGCCGAACAAACATAAGCTTATATGCTCAACGTTGAAGGATGAAAGCCTTCAACGAATGAAAATGCCTTCTTCCATAGTTTGTGTCCACTAAGCAACTCAAACATATTTTCCTAACGGATGTGTAGCGCTCTTGAATTTTATGTTCGGGTAGATGGTGTGTATGTTACTATTTACTGTCTCCTTTATCTTTGGTCACACATATCCATCCCATTCCACTGAACTCAAATCAAACTTTTAATCCACTTTCCGAACTATTCATAGCTTCTTCTGCTGTCTTGAGAAATGATCCGCTACCAAGAATGCCAATTCAAGAGCTTGCTTCTCATTGAGTCTGGGGTCGCAGAAACTAGTGTAGTTTGTCGACAGGTCATCCTCATCCAGACCTTCACTGCCACCCAGACACTCAGTGACAGCATCTCCGGTAAGTTCAAGGTGCATGCCGCCGAGATTGCTACCCTCTTCCTTGTGAATAAGGAGCGTCTCTTCAAGCTCACGGTAAATGTCGCCAAAGCGGCGTGTCTTGATGCCTGTAGGCGTAGACAGCGTGTTACCGTGCATGGGATCGCACTGCCAGACAACGCACCGGCGGTACTCAGAGTCCTCAACAGCACGAATGTGTGTTGGGAGGAGCTCGCGTACCTTTGCAGCGCCGTAGCGTGTGATGAGGGTGATCTTACCGGGTTCACATGAGGGGTTGAGAGTACGAAGGAGGGAGAGAAGGTCCGAGGCGGGTGTTGTGGGACCAACCTTGATACCAATTGGGTTGGCAATGCCACGGAAGAACTCGACGTGGGCATGGTCAATCTGACGAGTGCGGTCGCCGATCCAGATGAAGTGCGCGGAGGTATCGTAGTACTCCTTCTTCTCACTGTCGTCCCCTGGAGGCGTGGGGCTGGAGGTCCTGGCCGTAGGCTTTTCCAGGAGACGAGTCAAAGGCTGCTCATAGTCGAGGAGAAGACCCTCGTGGCTGGTGAAGAGCTCAACTGAATCGAGCTCGCCGGGCCGGGCGTTGATGACCTGAAGGAAGCGCAGCGTCTGCTGAATGCTTGAGGCGATCGTCGAGTACTTCTCCTTGAGCTCCGGGTCCCGCACATGGCCGAGGCCCCAGTCAAGCGGCCGGTGGAGATCGGCAATGCCCGAGGCGAGAGCGGCACGGATGTAGTTGAGGGTGGCGGCTGAGTGGTGATAAGCCTTGACAAGACGGTCTGGGTCAATTGTTCGGTCTTCAAGGCGGTAACCATTGATGATGTCACCCTTGAAGCTGGGGACTTCTTTTCCGTCGACCATCTCAGTAGGACTAGAACGCGGCTTCGCATACTGTCCAGCCATACGGCCAATGCGCACAACCCGCTTGTTGGTTCCCCAAATGAGAACGACACTCATTTGCAGCAGGAGCTTGATCTTGCTCTCAATCGGGCCCTGACGACAATAGTCGAAGAGTTCCGCGCAGTCGCCGCCCTGGAGAAGAAAGGCATTGCCCTGTGCCACATCGCGAAGATGAGCCTTGAGAGCGATGATTTCGTTGGGATGCACCAGAGGAGGCAAGTTGGCGAGTTCCTCGACAGCCTTGTCTAGAGGCGCTTGGTCTGGGTAATCAGGCGACTGCTTGATGGGCTTTGAGCGCCAAGAAGAAGGTTCCCAGGTGGGGGGAGAAGATGAAGCCATGTCGATGGTACGTTGTGTGTAAGAGGTGACGAGATGAGTAGATGAAATTTGGCGGGCTCCCGCGCAAGAGTAATTGCCTCAAGGAATACGTAATAATGACGAGGCTCTTGTGATAATTCCCAAGTCTGATGATTATTTCGTGGTGGAGTTGTCGTCGCTGTGAGAGAGTGAGTCACAGAGGACAAAGAAAGAACCGATGGTCGAGACACATGTACACACACACCCTGGAGAAGCTTGTTAGAATCGATGAACAAAAGAAATGTGGCGTAGCCGGAGCCACAGTATTTTTGCACAAATGGGGTTTGGCGTGGCGCAAAGGATGTATAATATTGAAGCACTTCCAGAAGGATTTCTATTTAACTTATTGCTATTCTTGCTTTATTGGATATATCATATCCCCGTGAAATGGTGCGTCGAGAAAGATTGGCTACGTCAGTGGTAGTTCGCTAGCGGTTTGTCTCATACCTAGCACCCGTAACACAGTGATGATATAAAGACCATTCGAAACTCACTAATCAGGAGTATCCAAGTCCTGGTCACATCAGCACATCTCATAGTAAAGCAACTGGAGCTGAGTAACTGAATATCAACTTATGCTCACTTTCCATTTCACTCAAAATCAGACCTTCAATTCTTCAAGTTTACTTCCATATACACATCCGGTGTGCAGAAGAACAACCAGCTCCCCATTGTTAGACCCAAGTTTATCTAACTCTAAGATGTCTGATAGATTCTACCAGGTTTCAGTCTCTCTCTATAAGTCTATATAAGTTTCAGATGAAACAAAGCTTGATATATCAAAAAACCCTTATAAAGACGGTTACTTCCATAAGCATCGGTACCTCCCAGTTCCAAGCATGAAAACTGCCCCTCCAAGCCCCACCAGAGCTTGCTTAACTTACCTCTCCACTCTCTGCAACTCCAACCACCTTTTAACTTCACCTTCATTCACACATCACCACAGTTAATCATGACTGACGAAACCCCCTCTCAAACCGCAAAGTCCGCCGAGGACCGAAAAGCCGCATCAGCCCTCGAGAATCTCGACGCCAACGATTCTGCCTCGTCCACACCGCAAAACGTCGACGCCGACGCTGCAAACAAGGCCATCAAGAGCCTCGGCGGCGCGAATAAGAAATCTGCTGCTGCCACGTCCAACAAGAACGTCAAGGTTGACGCTGCCGATGTCGCTCTTCTCGTTGATGAGCTCGAATTGTCAAAACAAAAGGCCACGGAGCTCCTCAAGAACAATGAGGGAGATGCTGTCAAAGCCATGAGAGCGTTTGTCAGGGAATGAGGGACGCAATAGACATATCACATCCAGCAAGAGTTATGATCAGACGGGCCAACCAGTACGAGAAAGCACATGAATAGGGAGTGGCAAAGAGGCACAATTCTTCACAAAACACGACCCAAAGACTTTGACATATCGTCATGTCTTTTATTTCCAACTATCACACAAGTATGAGTTCGAACATGACACATCGATCGCCATGCTAGGGCTATTAATACATCAACACAAACCTATGTGTGCACTATCAGTTAATCTACCAAACGCCAAATCAAAGGTCCTGTCTGTCCCGTGGTATACCTTCCCATGACAAAACGAGTGATTGTATGTCATGCCCCATGTCGGCAATTCTATAACGAACCATAAACTCCATTCCAAACCCTTTTAATGCATGATTATTTTGTCTCTACCGATCCATACTTCTCTGATTCTATTGCCAGGTTCTGGCAAGTGGGCTGCCAATCTTGGGAGCAAACTGCAGGCTCTTGCGGCGCGCAGCCATGAGGCGCATGAGAACACCATCATCCTTGGACTGGCTAATGATGCCAGCACCTAGGTCACGGAAGGCGTTTGATTTGGGAGGGCATGTTCGAGTCAGAAGAGGGTCTTTTGTAGGAGAATCGTCTTCCTCGTCCTCCTCGTCCTCATCATAAGCGGAAGGTGTCTCGGGAACTAGACCGGCAGCGTAGCGCGCGATAGCCTCAGGAGCTGGCGTCTTAGGAACAGGGGTTAGAATGGCCTCAGACCATTCGAGATCTTCCATCTCCTCGTCCTCATCTTGATCCGAAGGAGTGAACATCCACTGCGAGCTTTCACGACGGTTGATAGGCGTGGCAGGAGCCGTACGGGAACCTCCTTTGACAGGACTGGTGACAAGAGTGCCGTTCATATTGGCCAGGGCCTTGGGTTCCATACTCTTACGACGACGAGCACCACCACGGGGAACATTGCTCGTATCGATCTTGTAGGGACTTTCCTCAACCCAGTCATTCTCACGTTCACAACTATATCTGGTTAGGTTTCCTTCAAAAGGCTGGAATAAGGACGGATGATTCACTTACTCAAGTACCCAACTGACTCCAACACACTGGACAATTCCATTGCTCTCACGGACCTTCTCCAGTGTGCGCTTACTGCCATCTTTGAATACAACATGTGTGATTCCAACTTTACTGGAAGTCACATCGTTTCCAGTACCGCTGGGGTTCCAGCTCCAAGATTTCATGCACTTGGCACCCATCTGCGTTAGCAACTCCACAAAGATGCTACTGGCATCTGCTCCTTCACTGGTGTATACGTCGACAAACACGACTGCGCCCCGAAGCAGAGCCGGATCAACGTCACGTCGAGGGGTTCGTGCAGGTGTACCCAGCGAAGACCACAGGTCTGACTTCGAAGGAGTGACTGGAGCAGGAGTTGAAGGCGCTGATGGCACCTCGGCGATCGTAGCTGGCATGCTCTTCCTTCCCTTGCCTGTGGGACGCTTTGGTGCAACTCGAGACGCGCTAAAACTGCGCTTCTTCAGAGGGGAAGGTGTGGAGTCATCCGCTGGTTTTAAGGGAACCTTTGTGGTAGTGTTGAATGTCTTCATGACTGGGCGGACAGGGGTAACAGGAATCATGGACGAAGGTACTGCGTTCTCATCGCCGTACTCCTGACTAGCTTCGGAAAGTGTGTCATCAAAAGCCTCGGTGTTGACAACATCCTCAAGAATTTCCGGTTCCATCAGAGACATCTCGTTGGCTTCGTTAGCCAACTCAACGTCCTCCTCGGTAACCTCCATATCATCGAAGGTGGGCTCTTCGACCACCGCCGTCTCGTCTGCCTGCAAGTCCTCCATGCCTGCCCGCACAGTCATCTCATCTTCGAAAAAGTGCGTTGATGCTGGTGAGGCATTAGCTCGGGGGGTGGCAGTAGATTTGGCCATTGCCTTGTCTGCAGAGGTGAGAGGGGCCATCTTGACAGGCGTACTGGCCTTCCATGAACCAAGTCGATCGGCGAGCGCACTGAAACCGCCTATCGAAGCTCGGGAAGTTCTAGGCGTGTTACGGACAAAAGGAGTTGGGGTGATAGGAGCCGCGTTGGTGGGGGTACTAGTCTCCTCATCCGAATCGGAATCCATGTCCTCAGAGGGCTGCAAATCTTTGTCTCGAAGTTGGAACATAGGGTTCTGGTCCTGTACTGGTGACTGGGTTGACGTTGAGCTCTTTTGTTCGATCTCTTGATGACCATTGTTCGCCTCAGTATCCTCTTCGTCAACAACCATGCTGTCCTCTTGGTCGGTAAGTTCTGCCTCCTCTACAACCAGTTCAGCTTCATCGACAATCTCTTCCTGCATCTCCACAATAGTCTCTGCCTCAGTCAGAGCCTCTTCAGCCTCATCAACAATTCCCATAGCCTTCTTCAAGGCAGGATCGGCATAGCGAGGAAGGACTGCAGACAATCGACCAGGGAACTGTAAATTCTCCATTGGCTCGTTGAACACGTCATCATCAACAGTGTCAAAGTCCATATCAACCTGCTCCTCCAACATAAGCTTGTCCGATGGGCGGATAGATGTAGCAGGTGTAGGAGTGCCCGCTAAAGGCTTCATCAGCGGTGGTTCACCACAAGCTGCCATATCCTTGGGGCGAGGCTCAGTGATTGGCTTCAATCCAGGCATAGCTCGCTTTGCTGGTGAGAGAAGGAGAGAAGGCTTCATTGCAGATTGGCTTTGTTGAGGGTTGAGAGATGCTCCGAAGTTCAGACCCTTGATCGGTGACTGTGGTCGCTTAGCAGCAGACATGAGAAGCGAATTCTTGAAGGAAGTTCCATCCTCAGATTGTGTATTGCTGCTGTCTTGAGCCTTCTTCATTGTGGACCCAGGAAGAGTGATAGGGCCAATTCGGCGAGCTGGTGATTTCATGGTATCCTTCAGTGCTGAAGGAGGCAATCTCTTTGCAGGAGATGTCAAAACAGCTGCACTGAGGTTGGGTGGATCGCTGATACTCTCCGTGGCAATTGTTGGCTCGGTCAGTTGTTCGCTTGCTTCAGACTGCTTCTTTGCAGCGTTGGTTCGAGGTTTTATCGGGCTTTTCATTAGGGGCTTAACGGGGGGCATATCGCCAGCGAGTTCATCCTCGGAATCATCGTCCCTCGAAACAGGTATCTGGGTAATCTTCTTAGGACTCAATGGCTTAACATTTGTCGACTCAGCGGATCTTACCGCCGCTCTGGTTGTTCGACTTCCAGCCGCTCCTCCACGTCTAGCTGGTCGGCCTCTGATTCCAGGGCGAGCAGGTTCTGTTTCCTCGTCGGCAGGCTCAATGTTCTCCTTGTCGGGCTCTTGGAACTTGACAGCCTTTCTGACAGCAGGCTTAGCAGCGGGCATTGTCTTTGTAGTTCTTGTTGTAGTTGTAGTTGCTGTTGGGGCGGCAGTTGTGCGAGTGCGTGCAGTAGTGACCTTCCTTGCAGGTGCTGGGGCTGATTCATCTGAAGCAGTGGCAATTGCCTTCCGGGGCCGTCCTCGAGTAGCTTTGGGAGGCGCAGCGGTCTCTTTGGGAGGTTCTATTGCTGCCTTCTTCACGATACGGCCCCGCGTAGGTTTTGCTGGCGCTTCAGGCTGTGATTGAGGCTCTTGGTCCTCTGCCTTTCTCGGTCTGCCGCGTGTTCTCCTCACGGCAGACGCTTCGCGTTGGTTCTCTTCGTCTTCCTCATTCTCATCCGCTCTTGTCTTTCTCTTGGCAGCTGTGCTTTTTGTTCCTGCAGTTGCTGTACTCTTCGCTCGTGCAGCAGCTGTGACGATCTTTGTGGTTTTCACGGCAGGCTCAGTGCCTTTGGCGGCAGCTCTGGCCCGGGTCATTCTCTTGGGAGGAGAGTCCATGGTGATGTGGTTTGCTGTATTGATGGTTTGTATGGTTAGTATGAGGAAGAGAGAAAGAGAAAGAGAAGAAAAAAAAGGAGTTTATGCAAGAAACATCATGCACGATAGGATTTTGTTTATGTCAGGTCGCTCATGGGGTCGAGGGTCTTATTCTGAGGCGGGCGTGTTTGGCGACGTTGCTGGGCAACGGTCCGCTTAACCTGGTAAGGGTGCAGATCGCAGCTGCCAAACCGTGAATCGTGAATGTTTGCCCCGCAACCGGGACATCTACCCCTTGTTCATAACGCGTGCTACTACATATGTCTTGCATGGTAACGCGCTTCTAGATGAAAACATGGAAGAATTGTTGACGATCCATAAGAGAAATGTCTCAGTTGATGTTTTTTATTCTTCCAATAGCTCCCTGTTGCACTGATAATATTGAGGAAGGCCGCCTTTAGTGGCACGGAGGTAAACCTCGGTACAAAAGATTAGCTCCCCACCCTGAACTAAAAGAAATTAACCTAGAGATGGAGGTATATTCCACGCAACTGCAAAAAGAACATACAACACCGGGGATTCNNNNGTCGTATGTGCTTGGATTTGATCTGTAGCGGCACATCAACTTAGCTGGTGGCAGATACCATCCAACGAGCTTGGGCTTCCTGAAGGGGAATGGCGGTCGATCTACGCTTCTTTACACTATAATACTAGCCGAAACAGATGTCATCATATGTAGGTTTCTCAAAATTCTTCACAAGAGGTGATAGTCCATGCTTGCTATGTAGATAAATACCAAGAATACATTGCTAGTACAATACTCCTGTCTCAGATATCTTCATGTTCAAGATCACTTGCTCTCGACTTCTTGCTAACACAATAGAAATAGTCACTCCTTCATCTTGGCAAAGTGTCATGAAAACGAAGTAGCAATTAGAACCAAAATCAACACAGTCAGTGCCCCTCTATCAAGGTATCCCAATCCGCCGAAACACC
>JAAGWP010000307.1:0-131744 GCA_013266165.1 Fusarium graminum
GAGTGGCCAGGGGGGCAATGGGGGCTCTGATTGGGGCCGGGTAGGGCTCCAGCTTCGGCGGGTTTGTGTGTCGCTCGGCGGCGGAAGCTGGAGACGGAGTCGGAACGGAGTCGAAAGAACTGGAGGAGCGAAAAAAACACACGCACAGTTTTTTTGGTTACGGGTGGGTCCCCTTTTTTTCCCTTTTTTCCCCCCTTCCCTTTTGGCGGGCATGATGAAGATGTAAAGCATTAAACAAAGGGATTTTATTCAGCACTACATGCCTAGGTACTAAAGAGCCAAGCTCAGAGTGGGCTATCACAATAGAGCTTTGATTTGTCAACCTCCACTTGTCACAACTCATGGAAAACAAACACAAAAGACAGGCACATCAATCAATGGCTGAGGAAATTCCAACTCGGAGGAGTCACGATATCCAACGACTATCAATTAGTCCAAGCTTGTTAAACCAAAGGGCCAAGGCAGAAGCAACGGTAGCAGGTCTTATGCAAGGGTTCCCACGTTTTAACAGACCTTACCAGCCTGAGGTGCTCCGTAGCATCAGGTACTCAAATTTGCTCGAGTTCACTTGTTTCTCAATTAGAATAAGCCTGGATACACTAAACCCTTCGATGTTGCAGTCACATCCCAAGACAATTCTCTTCCTTCACTCTCATCATGTACAGATTGAGCTCCATTTGTGAGCCAATGAGCGAGGTACCTAATGACACACCAAATCTTGGGTACATGGGACAAGTACCGCAGCTGCCACGAGCGACGCACGAGGTCACCCATGGCAAAAGAAAAATGGGCGATCACTTTTAGGGTCGGATCTCATTCTAAATACAAGCTAATAAAGGCGCCTTTTTCCCCAGAGGAGAACGCCCAGACAACCTGACCAAGGGCCCTGAATTGACCCCCGGGATCATGTATTGTTAGCGCTGGACAAGATGTCACTACTAACATGGATATTGCAGATTGGTAAGGTAACTATCCTCGGTCAAAGATCAGACGATGACTCGATTGAAGCGAGAAGGCCAGCATGAAACGTGAAGACAAACAACCATAATAGGTACCTAGGTCGCCAAAACAAATAAATCAAGAAAAAATCCAGCCAAATCGCAATCGCAGGGTCCAACAATGAGGCTTTGGTGCCCCGCCAATTTCCCTCTCACCGCTTTTGGCTAAGATAGAACCCTCAGTGTGTTTGGTCCCTTCGAGCAAACCACCAAACAACCCACCCATCAGCGTCACAACGGTCGTATCTTGATGGAATCTTGAGGTAAAGAAGACTGCCAGAAACCTTTCTACATGAGTAAACCGTGATGTTCTTGTGAGAGATCTAGATGTTACGGTATAACATATTCTGAGGGCAGTGGCTATCAGACATTTAACAAACAATTATAAGATGTTGAATTGGTTGCATTATCAACCCGGATTCAGAAAAGCGTCACCAGAAGCGGCTTCAACTCACTTTCACTTATGCTAGCCACAATTTCATGCACTAAACTACGGAATACACGTGTTTTCTTGTCCAGTAGCAGAAAACAGACTGCATCCTTCGACTCTCCTGTCGACCTTGGTTGGAAGGGCTGAACGGTGATAATGCCAGAAGCCCTGTAATAACTTGAATGGTAAGGTTGACAAATTAGGATCATAGACATTGTCCGCGAATCTGGAGCAGTTACTTTACTCTTCCGATATATGGCAATATATCATTAATTACTCCAATAACAGGACCCGATATATTTTATCCTATCCTGCTTCATGGAAGAGGCGTCATAAAACAGGCGGTACACGGCCGTTCCCACAGCAGGGCGAAGTATTCTGAACTACCACTACACAGGATAATAAGACAACGACACATTTCAGCTGCCATAGTCTAAGAACCACATAACAGTCTGTGAATACCCTTTCCATAATGCCTAGAACTTTTGGTATAAATTCAGCCACTTGGAAAAGTAATTGTAGATGAAATAGGTCCACGAGGCGTGATGAATCGTCGGAGTCTATACGGACGGTATTACTACCAGCATCCATACATCCTCAATGAACCTATCGGCCTGGCCCGAATTCACCTACTGCAGACCACAGATCTTGATGCTGGGTTACTATGGGGTGTCCCACAGTGACGTCCTTCCAATTGTATCTAGGTACGTTAGTTAGTGTATGCAATGTAAGTTCAGAACTACATCATCCTCCTACTTTCACATTGAAGCAGCATGACTGTGAGCACAATAATCACAGGTATTAATGCTCCGATTAAGTTAGTAATAGCAACTAACAAGACACAGATTCAGGTATTATATGACACGATAGAACGATAACAGTCGAGACAAGAGCCGGCCAGATTGTTGCAAACATGTAAGTGCTATGGCTATATTGAAGTTGCTTTGAAACCTGTATATGTGTGTAGCTTCGACGTTTCTAGGGGCGAAGGCCAGATGTAGGAGTTGAAAAACTCCTCTCAGGGTGCTCAATCTTACTAAAGAACCACGACAATCACTACCCGATAGGCGGTCTCCATCTCTTGACCGCTTGTGTCTGTCGCATGGCGTTATCAGTCTGGGATAAGATCTCAAGGCTTCAAACCCCATGTAGACCTGCCATCAACTTACGCAGCCAAGCTGCTCTTATTGTTGAGTGAATATCTGAGTAATGCGGGTTGCGTTCAATAGCGCATAATGCTGGACAAGGATCCTGGCCTCAACCAAGGACCACACAGCTCAGCTCTCAACCCTCAATATGAGGTTGGCTGATAGGCATGAGTGCCAACAGTGCCACCTGATTTCAGTGGCTGAACAACTCACCAACTGAGGGGAAATTGTAAGTAAGACATGTTGGTAAATTCTGTACGGGCTGCCCAATGATTCGTTGTCGTTTATAAATAAACCTTTATCGTCGAGTCCTCACTTCTTGCTGATACACCTTTTCTCAGTATTGATCCATTCATTGCCTCATTTATAAACTCACTGCTCGGTCAAAATGGCTTCGTCAACGGAATCAATAGCCAAAGGAACATATGCTCCTGCAGGCCCAAATGACATACGAGGCCCCTGCCCACTCATAAACTCTCTGGCAAATCACGGTTATCTCCCTCGCGATGGACGAAATGTCCGTGTTGAGGAAGTCCTCGCAGGCTTGGACACAGTCGGACTCTCCAAGCCTCTTAGTGCATCCTTTGTCAATCCCATCTTTCACGAGAGAGCACCCTCAAAATTCCACAGCGATCCCCCTTCTATAGAGAAGTCGTTTGTACAGAACTTTTGGAGTTCAGTTAGTGACCCTTGGTCCATTCTGGGGCGGTTCGGCATGCGCAAGCCGGGACAACAAGATTCTGAAGGTCGCAGGGTCATAAACTTAGATCAGCTCGGCCTCCCTAATACGGTAGAGCACGACATCTCCTTGACCCGTCTGGACCATCAGCAGGGCGATAACATGACCATCCAACAGGATCTCGTTGAGGACCTTCTGGCCAGCTCGAAGGACGGAAGGGTCATTACAGCGAATGACTTGGCCGAGTTTCGTAAGAAGCGCATCGCAAGACAAAAGGCAGACAATCCCGGTCTTCAGTACGGGGCTTTCGAGCATGACCTTGCATGTGCTGAGATTGCACTTGTGCTGAATGTTATTGGGACTGGTGAGAGTATGCCTTGCAGTTATGCCAAGGCCTTTTTCCAAGAGGAGAGGTTACCACTTGAAGAAGGTTGGATGAAAGGAGCGTTTGGAATAGTCGAATTGCTTACCAAGAGGAACAATATCAAGAAACTGGTTGGAATGGAGTTCTAACCCGTTTTTATTCGTGTCGTTAGGTGGTTTATGGGATGTCGGTTAGGTCCAAGATGACAAGAATGTATTTCCATCGCATGTTGATTATACCGTCTTATTCATATTCCGCATACCTAATTCCCCGGCTATGTTTCGACTTTCTTGACTTAATCTCATCTGTGATTATCTCGACTAGACTCGGCTGATAGCCTCGATGGTGCTGATGAGATAATTACCATTATGCCTTGCGTGCGGGTACCCTTCTCTCGTTTGAATACGGAGTGGCCGAGTCACGCGGATCGCGATGGGAAGCTGCAGTCTCACCAACGATGGTTCCTTCCTGCGAGATGCAGTTAGCCTTGAGGTTAGCTGCATAGACGAGGAAAGTACAGCATAAACCCATCCATTCTATGGCACCTTCTCTGCACTGCACCACTCTGTAATCACCTTTTCCCTTGTCTCTATTTTCTTCTTTTCTCTCCTCTTCTCCTCCCATCAACCCTTTCCACGTACTCCTTCTGTTATTCCCAGGTATCCTATATTCAAATTTCTGTTTCAACGACCCGTTCATCCCGTGTAGTCCTATATAGCTACATTCAGGCACGACGGTTAGTTTCGATGAGTGACAGTCCAAACATTTCGCTTCACCGTTGTACACCGCATCAACGGGATATGGCACAAAATGACCCTCCAACTCAACATCATCTGACGTACCAACAAACAGTTCAACTGCTCCCAAATTTGTATCTGTGTTTGAGCTTACGCAGCCACCCGACTCGATTTGCCCTGCGACACTGATTCCAGCCCCATGCTTACGGGAAGGCAGTACAACTACAACAAACAACAACGGAACTGCAGCACGGCCTGATTGTGGTTCAAGGCCAGATATGGTCGATCTTCTGTTATGCTATTATATCTACACACCGTCGAGGATTGTTGTAGTACTAGAGCTTAGAACACGCTTTGGAAAGTGCGGACAAGGCTGCCGGTTCTCAGTTCCATCATTGCTCAGCTCACTCACTGCCAGAGGGACCTTGAACTTACGGTGGCCAAATCTACTCAGTGTTGCAAATAAGACTACTGGTTCGTTTTTACGCCGCTCCTGATAAAGCACTGCAGTCGCATCGGCGTCAACACCATGAAAAGACAACTCCGCATTATAGCAGCTACTCCAGCCCAGAACACGGATACCCGCATACTTCGAAACTGGGCTACATATTTTAACAACACTTCCCATGGTATGATAAGCATGCGCTCATATAGTACACAAGATCACGCTCACAAACGCGATCGGTTGCCTTTAGTGTCGTCATATTCAGTGGCCTGGTTTGCCCTACACTACCTGTTATATATTGGCACGACATCCCACTACTTACTCACCTCGATGAGGAAACTACTTCATATTTCAATAGCCAGAAAACAATTTCCAGATATCGACTTCAACTATCATCTCTATAAACATGATTCTACCAGTCAACTTGGCATCTCCTTGGGCTTCCAATGGTGATCCCATCCCAACAACTTCTGCCGCGATCCCTGAATCACCTCGTTATCAAATATTTCATATCGAGCACTCACCTGGCTCCCACAAGCTTTTTATTCCGACCAGCCCTCCTCGGGCCGGCTATATCTACCATGTCGCGGAATTCGCTCCCCAAGAGAATGTGCAGCCCACATTGTCCCTTGTATGCGATATTCTGGGCTCTCCAGACCACATGGGGGATATTCACGCTGCCCGTTTTGCCGGCTCAATCGCATCTCAACAGCTTGACCATGTGCGTACTATGATCAAGGGCTATTCCAGGCTAGTCGACCCTCAAGAGCCTGCCCCTCGTGCAGGCGAACCAAGTCGTTGCGAGCTTTGGGTTCGCGCTGTGATCGACATGCTTCTTGAAGATGGCGTCCTCGAGCCTCCTCAATCCGAACCTGCTAACAGGAGCGGACATCAACTGCCTAGGCATCACCACACGGCTCATTGTATTCACCAGCGTCTTCATTCTCACCATCCCTACCGGCGACGAAGCCGTCCGTCTGTCAGCCGAATCCTTTGAGTGGCATGAGACCAATCCTAACACCCGACGGAAGTGGTGGCATAAGTAGGAGCGCTGCAGGAATAGTTGATAGTATACAAGTCGATTATCTTCCGTTTGGCTAGGTTCGCGTTTCATCTCCGTGCAGGCGCATGTCAATTGTGACAGGGCGAACTCTTATATTCCAATCAATATACTTTTGCAATGATAATACCTCGTAACATTCAATTCATCCAAACGTTCCACTCCGAGTAGGACAAAAAAAAACTCTCCAACTCCCAATCCCCAGTAAACCGCAACAAAGACAGAACGATCTTAGCAGAAAGGATAGGAAAGCAGATAACAGAGCGGCCTGAAAGATATCCTTGGATCAAAAGTCGGAAATCAACGCAAGTAGAGAAAGAAACAATATGCGCAACACATCTAAAGTCCTCCGCTTCCTCTGCGCCATGCATGCTACCAATCAAATATCCCCACAAAGCCAGATATACAAGTATTCATCTTCCACATCAACGCTATCCGGTATCCCGAAGTTCCGTCCAAGCCAGCAAGCCTGTATACAGCATGGTACGTGTGATCACAGTGAAAATGCTCACAAGTGAGAAGTGTTGTCCAAGTGGTTCATCTGGCGATCTGGATAGCAGCGCCGGGAGAAACGGTCCATTAGCCGGGTCGGTCCGAGGTGTCGAGTTATCACGATTGTCAAATAGGCAATAGCATCCCGGAAGAGTCCAGGTATGGAAAGGTTGACTTATCCCAACAGAAATCCAAGTGCGCTAAGTCCATGATGCAAACGGGAATGGATTCCTAAGAATCCATAGCAACAAGCGACTGATGTCGCAGACAGTAGTGTAGCAAGTTGTAATCCAGTGATAACAAGCAAGATTGAATCCATATGGTCATTGAAGCACCTTGTTTGCATATTACCTTGACTCTGAGCATGGGTATGCTTTTCATGTTTGTTTTGTTTGTCCAAAGCGACTCATTGCGGATGCAGAAGTGCTATTGTCGTCAGTGACGAATGTAAGCAAACCTCGGTTGAGGCGGGGTGTCCTGCGCAAAGTGTCCAAAACAAAATATTGCTTGAGTGGAAAGGGCCAGACAAAAGCATAAATCCTGGCAGGATAGGTCCATTCCTTGGGCACGGGAAATAAGCGCCAGGTGGTTGATAGCAAGCAAGTCCAAGTATGTCCAGTAAGGTCCAGTAGAGTCTGTGTCCAGGGAAGTCATGTGTGCACCTAGCTGCTTGAGTCAAGTCTGCCGAGTCAGTGTCTTTGCGATTATATCAAGACAGAGAAGATCCATGGAAAATCCATCAGTGGAACAGACATGAGAACGAGGAAATAAGGGATAGTAGTAAAAAATCCTTTGAAAGGGTTGGCTAATATATACAAGCTCATTCGAACTCACCTTGCTGTCCGGGTGCCGGCCTCTGCCAATTATTATTTCGATAAACACCACGTTTCGACGATGGTTCACATCGAAGAATCCGGGAGCCAAAGACATTGGATGAAAAGAGCAAGAACCAGTCAAATCCAGGAACGTAAACAGAATACTCCCCTGAGGGCGGATCCGGACAGCAAGGCCAAAACAGCGAGATACCACCCCTGGTCCACCTAGTTAGGGATGGCTCCCTTTCTTTTTCCAACCCAGCGCCGTGTCCAGTGTAAACGTATGCAGCATAATCTCATCCATATGGCAGATAATAATGCGAAGTCGATGAGGTCGTTAATCCAGGCAAGGTTCATCCATAATGCAAGGTCGTGATAAAAATAGTAAAGAAAATAGACACCACAGGCATGCGTCTCAACAAGTCCAGTTCGTATATCCAGGGCATCATTGGTAGCAATAACGGTCGGTATGTCCAAGGGTATTATCGACTCCAGGGGAAATCCAGAAAGACGGAATCGGATACCTTTCCAGCAGAGAACTCCTGTATGAGATGCAGACTTGCAACTCGGCGGTGGCACCAGCCAGAGAAAAGAAACTTGGAACCTCTGAAGGGAGATTATATCCGGGAGAAATAGAAAAGAGGGGGAAGGGTCGAGATCCAAGAGAAAAGAATAAGCCGTACTCCATGTAAATCCGGTCATTATGCAGAAATCATCACACTCGCGAGAACGTCGAGCGTTCCGTCAAGCTCAGGAAAAGGAAGGGCACAAAGATCTAGCCTCGGTCCTCCGAGAACACGCCTTTTACCGGCGGCTGGCTCGGTGGTGTCGGTCAGAACTGTGCCTGTCGGTTTCTCGCTCACTACGTCGGCTGCTGGAGGTACCACTGGGATTTGTTTGAGTATTTGTTGGTGTCGCGGAAGCGCGAGCACGGGGGGTCTCTTCATACTGGGGGGCCTGGGTATATCCTTGTGCTGGTTGGCCTGCTAAAGTTTGGGTGTCAGTACACTATCCTTTCGGGAACTGCCCGATGGGTATTGCCTCCGCTATACGCACCACGACCGTAAAAGGGGTCCTGGGGCTGCATAGTGTAGCCCGCAGGAGGAGCCTGACCTGAGTATTGAGGGTAAGCAGTGGCAGGATAGCCGCTTTGCGTAGGGCCAGAAGTGGCATAAGCAGCCTGTTGGGCAGCAGCAGCCGAGGTGGCCATCTGATTAGTATAGGCATCATACCCTCTAGGGCGTTGATTCGTTCCAACATCAACATAAGGGCTCTGACCGCCCGAGTAGGCTGCGTTCATGACGTTGGCCGATGGAGTCGAGCTGAACCTAGCATCCGCAGGTGGAGGTGATTGCTGAGCTTGGGCATAACCAGCGAACGCACCGCTACTTGAGGCGCCGTAGGATTGGCTGTAGGAACCGGCGGCACCAGTATAACCGGGAGCACCTGTTCCTGGGTACCTGGGCCCGTCAAAGGCTGAATCACGAGCGTAAGGATCTGTCTGGTAAGGGCCCTCGGTAGGACCATGATGCTGACGCGACTGGTGCGTCTCCGAGTAGCGATATTGCACTACAGGTGAGTTAGATGAGTGTCTCGGCGGTGCGCCAACATTTCTCGAGGCAATAGTACCTCCGGAGGTATTGCGCGAGGTCTGAGCACGCCTCTCACTATCCCATCGCGCAGAGTCTGCTTTTAAGTCCTCAATCATAGCCTGGCGAGTATGGTCAGTTGATGCAATGGGCCTGCCATTAGGAGAGTGAGACCAACAGTTGTTAGGTTTCTGTAAGCAGTGATGTAGTAGCCTTGCACGGCTTGTCCTGTCTGGGGGTTCTATTGTGATAAAATCGTGAGCTATTTTGTATCTTTTGCAATGGCGGGGTTCAGCGGAGCTGACGGCGTACCTCGTAGTGACCAGGGCGCACGAGGGCATCGTTACCCAAGTAGCGGCAGATGTCGGCGGAGATGACTTCGCGGTCGATGCCATCGCGGGGGACGAAGTATTCGTTTTGTCGGCCTGTGCCGGCAGCGGTTGCAGGAGTGTTTCGGGATGCTCTCGACATATTGATGTGTGGGGAGGATATGACCGGCGAAGAAGTTTGGTAGGATGAGGAAGAAGAGATGGAAGAGAAGGTCGACAGAAGAGCGGGAGAAGAGGAGATAGAGCCGGAAATGGGGGAAGAGGGAGACGACGTGGAGAGAGCTGAGAGGGCAGAACAGGCAGAAACAGAAGATGCAGGAGGGTGAGGATGAGGAGGAAGAAAAGGCGAATGGCGGTGGTGGGCGGTGGGCGTATCTTGTGGGTCTGTGCAATCTATTGGCTGTGATGGTGGTAGTGCTAGGCGCTGACGAGGGGCTTTTCCATTGGCAGAGTGACTCGCAGAAGACCGAGAGGCCAGGAGACGTCTATTGGTACTAGCACTGGTACTTGAGGTCGAGCTCAGGTTGGAGTTGGACCGGCAGTGGGACAGATTCTGCTGACGACGAGACGTAGTTGGCTGGAAACGTCGTCTCGAGGGTCTCGGTGGAGTTGTAGGAGGCAGCGGAGGAGGAAGGGCCAGTCCAAAGGCCGATGTTACTGGTGCTGATGCTGGGGGTGTTGGAAAAGAGAAAGAGAAAGGTGGTGGTGGCGAAGGACACGCAGGAGGTTGGTATTGGTGACTCTGATGCTGCTGATAGCCAAAGCCGAGAGATTGAGGCTGCTGATGTGTTGATATTGATGGGTCTTGGTCCCAAAAACCCTGAAATCGTTGGGCGCCGTGATGTTCGTAGTGGAGCTGGTTCTGACTTTGCAGCAGGCCAAGATAGTATAAGCTGGGGTCTCCCGGCTGTCCGAGGCGAGACGGAGACGCTGCTAACACTTCGTCTATAGATGAGGATTTTCCATCCTCAGGTTGGGCTGTCGTTGCGAACCTGATGGCTGCTGCTTGTCTGGGACTATCCGCGACGGACGCTTGTCTCCCACCTTGACCGAGCCCAACACCAATGGGCGGGATCTGCAACTGGCGCTGCTGGCCTCGTGCGTGGGTGCCCTGATTCTGATCCTGATCCTGACTAGCCTGGTCCTTGTCTGTTCCGTGCTGCGAACAACCCTGCTCCCAGTGGCGATTTAGCCTGGTGGACCGTTGGACCGCTTTGTTACCAAAGCCAGATGCGGTTGGCACGTTCAGGGCTTGCAGAGCTTGTTGCGCGTGCCCTATAGCGCCGTCTCTGCCTTGTCCTTCTAGGCCCTGGTGTTGGGGTTGGGATTGGGATTGGGCTTTGGCGGTGACTGACGACACTTGGGCATCACGAGAGGTTGGGCCAAGCCCTTTGACTGTCGGAGAGCCTCTGGATTTCAGTTGAATTTCTGATCTTTCTTGTGACTTTGCGACTAAACGGTTTCTGGCTGGCGAGTCACCGCACAGCTCCCCGTTGACTATTGAGTTATCAATGATTGCGGTGGCAGCCACGGCAATGCCGCTTCCTGTCAATTGACTTTTGACACCAAAAAGAGATGTCTTATCTGTGAGTAGTTCAAAGTCCGTTACCTAGGACTTCGCATCTATCCTGTCAACCGAGGTTCTTCACCGTGATGTGCCGTTCGTGTGGTGTGACAGATGCACTGTAATAACAAGCCTCTTTTTGTGTCTTGTCCCATTGAGGAAGAAGTGCTGCCTCGTTGTTCCAGGTCGCAACGTGGGTTGTCCCTTGTTTGTTCCAAAGATAGCGAAATTGCGTCAGTTACGGGGTACTTTGATAGCAATATCAAATCTCGAAAATCCGAGTATGAGAATCGATTGAACCCGTCGTTTATTAGCGATCCAACCCGCGGGGGTCCGGATTCAAAATCACAACAGTCCACGAGCCTGTCTGTGCTGGCAACTCAAAGCGTTTGGAGACAGCTATGGACAGCCAAACAACAAGCAGTTACCGAAAGCACGAGCGGCAGATGACACCCTGAACTTGTGTCTGTATTGTCGTGAACAAGGCTATCCCTTGTTTTGACGATGCCCAACGCCCTCTTCCTCGTCTCTGGTAGGATAACAATGGCTATACGCCGTCGCCTAAGTTACGATCATCCGCAAGCGAAGCTGGGACAGAACTTTGATGAGACTCCCTCCAAGGTGCTAAAGGATCAGCGCTTGTTGCCGGGGCCGGGGCCAGTACTGTGATGCCGTAAAATATATTGTGGTCGCAACAACGAGAGAAATCGACGGGGTACTATGACGTTTCGGTTGCCAGCCTCGGAATTTTGTTTCTTTTCCTGAGAAGTGCCGCAACAGGATACCTTGCCGGAGTGACAGAAGGCCAGAAGTGGACAAGAAACTTGTTGAAGCTAATAAGGTACCATCGGCACACCTCATCATGTACCTCATATGCTGCTTTATATCCCTTGCGAAGTATTTGAGACCGCTTATACGCGCTGCTTCAACATCATACCTAAACTCCAAGTGACACGTAGACAGATGGAGCTAATTGTCACTCTACTCGTTTATTATCGCGATAAAATCTATGCCTCAATGCCCTCGCGACTGTGATATTTCATTTTGCCCAACTGTCTCAGGACATTGGGTATCTTCACTCCCGTGGCTCGATATATCTCCCTGTCATATCCCAGTCGTTATCGCCGAGCGTGAATTTCAATCGCACACCCACAAATGATAGGCAACGTGTTTCCATAGCGGTATGCTTGTCAGGTGTTGCAAGATTCTGGCATCGCCTCAGGTGCATTTGAGGCCAATTCCCAGTTTGTGGTTGTTGACGTGATGGTTGGCTTTTCCCGCTTTAGAGGGTGGGTTGGGTAGCAATGCTTTCACCAATTGAAGCCCAATTTTTACGCCCATGACCATGTGTTCGGTGCCCAAGCTTCGACGTCCAATCATTTCTCGAAAATGGAGCAAGACTTGTCAACGTCTCGGCACTTCACAAGTCAAGCATCTCGGCTTCGTCTTTAATGGTTTTGGTACCTATGTACATCAGCAGATTATGGTTAACGACATCCGGCTCCCTTGTCCCCGTTGATACTGGAGCGTGCGTGTAGGGGACAACTGTTTTAGCAATGATTTTCCTGATGTACACTTCTGCTGTACGTGTTGCCTAATCGGCCTGCCATGTCTCTTCGGCAGTTTTGGCATGATATGCGTGACTGAACTTCTGCAATATGTCCTGAATGGTTTGTCCGACTAGCCCTCCCGTCGAGGGGCTAAAAGATATACAATCCAAGCAAACTTTTGTGCTGCCACTGCTGTGATAATTCGAATCGCCCTGTGTGATATGCCAGGAATTTTGACGATGATTACCCATGCAATGTATGAGCACGCACGTTTGGACATTCCTCAGCTGCGTCACTCAAAAGCCCGGCCTGTGATAATGGTGGTGCTTCTTTTGTCCCACATCTTTGTATTGTAAAGAAGCTGAAGATAGGATAAGGCTTGTCTGAAGAATTTGGGCTTCCTACATGAAATGTTGAAGTGAGAAATGGCTGTCTTCGCCCTCTTCGTGCTTGAAACACTCAGGGCTTAACCAAATTTGAGTCGCCTCTGTCCTTGTTCGAGCTTACCTCCACGGCCTCGCTTTGAAGCGGTTCCCTGCGTCTTGTGCGCAAGGTTTCGCGCAGTAGCTTGTCTTTCAACGAATGCGGGCTTGCCACGTTCCGCATCCTGAAGGTCTTTGGCCATATGCCAGTCTCCATGACTTTGCAGGACTTCCGGATCCGCGAAGCTGACTTTGCAGCGGGAGCATACAAGATCGATCGGTGGTTGCTGATTGGAGTCCTCTTGTATATTGGATGAGCTTCTATGCCACAATGATGCCTTTGGCTGGTTCAAAACGAGGTCAGATTCATGGCGGGCCTCAAGGTCATGCTTGGTCGCAAAGCTCGGGGCCTTGTGTGCGTCTTCTAACGGCACGTGGGTGGCCCTTGCATCTTCTTGTGGAACAGGCGACTCGCTCAAGGGGCTTCTATCGAGATCGCTGTGGGCTCTCTTGGAGAAAAACCGCTGGATACCACCATCCTCATTACGTCTCTTCTTAGATGAGGGCTCTGGGCCAGTAGAGGATGGGCGATTGTCGGAATTCGACAAGCGAAGGGCTTCCGCTTCTTCCCCCTTGACAAGAAATGCTCCAATGCCCATGTTCCCTTTGACGCCGTCTTCAAAGCCTGCTACGCTGAGACTGAGATTCGCGCAAGGCCAAACACCTCTTCCTTCAGCAACAATCTGGGAAAGAAGGTCCTTTGCTAAATCGAACAGGCTTTCTTCGCCCAAGGTCTTGCTCTGGTGGATGGGGACTGACCGTGACCGAACTTGTCCCTCATGACGGTGATGCAAGTTCATGGTCCTGGGTCGTCTTTTGTTCTCCAAAACTCCCTCTTCAACCAAACGGGCAAATATGTCTGCAGCAAATATTCTCAGCCATCTGGTCGCTTGTTCTACAGAATTGATGGTAGGTCGGAAAGATTTAGCGGAAAGCATCGACTTAATCTGGGTTCGTGAGTTGACCTCACTGGTATCAATCCCTCGGATAGTATTGAAGATCCAAAGGCCCGTATCATGCCCAAGTTTGGCCTTCATGGTAGTCAAAGGTACATCCAGTAGCTCAGTAACCCTTTCTGTATTGAATGTTGACACGATCTGCTCTCCAAGTTTGCCGCCTAGATTTCGGAGTTTTGTGATCTTGAATCCAGACATGAAAGCAGACACTGCTCGGTTGCGTACCACAGTTTGTTTGTTCGGTTTCTTATAAGCTGAACCTAGCTTGCTGAGAAGTTTGTTGCTGGCTACTCCCGCTGAGCACGTGTAGGTCAACTTCTGTTGTACCTCGGACCTCACTTTGCGGACGATCTCAGAGCCAACAAGAATTGCCACATCGTCCCAATCAGGGTCAACAGTTTCCTGTTCCTCGTCCAAATCGACCAAAGCATCTGTCTGCCAGTCAAGCGCAACGATGGATGGTAGTGGAAGCTTTTCAGTGGGATCATCGTACGGAGGTGGGTTCGACAATTCTGGAAAGCGCTCTAGAAGGATTGAATGAACCTGGCTTGAAAGGTCAAGGAAGACTTCGTCTATACTTGCTTTTTCCACCTTCTGTAGATCGGCCGGCAAAGCCTCTTTGATGGTTGCTAGGATCTTCCGAGATTGAAGACGGTAGAAATCAAGGGAAACTTTGTCTGTCGCGATATTGGCAGCGGCATCCTCACGATATGCCCATTTACTGTCACCTTCCCTCCATGTGGCTACGTGCTGGGTGATAAGCTCGGGACACAGCTTTTTTGCTTCTTCAATATCGCAATGGCGGCCAATACCATGTTCGCGTGCGGGATAGTTGACAGCAATGAGTCCTTGCCTGTTGAACTGTCAGTACGATGATTGTCGGGGCAGAAGAATAATGTCGGCGTAGAGTGCAAGCAATAAGCAGGTGACTGTCTTGACCACCGTATTTCATGCACAAAGGTCGAGGGAACGTAAATCCCGGATAGTTGAAACATATAAACATTTTGACAAGTCGATGAGATTGGGCTGTGACGTATCATGGTCGATCCACGCACAAATCCGGTTGAACAACAAGATAGAGGATATCTCATTCTCCTCACTCCCGTTCTTTCCAAAACCTATCCAAAATAATACAATACAGTTTGGGGTAGCACGATGCAAGCCTCAGCAAGAACGGGCCGGGTTGTCCAATCATCACTACTTAGAGGCAATACAATCGAGCGTTAGACTCGATTCTGAGGGTGAAGGATGGCAACAGGAATCGGAAAAGGAATTTGTTTCGTGATATACAAACAAATTTGAGCACTTGAGAAATAGAGACAGAAGAAAAACGCGGTACGATATGCTGACTTCCGCGAGCTGGTAGGGATCGAATGTGTTGAACTCACCATTGTTGAACCGCTAGCGGCTTGTCCTCCGGGATTCCCAGACGAGCCATCTCACACTGCGCATAAAAGGCATCAAGATCGATATGGGCAATGACGCGTAGTGGGTTAGAAGTGCTCGACGAAGCAAGTTGCGAAAACTGGCGGTACGTGAACTGTGAGCGGCGCGAGCCTCCCTCGTTGAATGGCGACGATGCCTCAAGATGTTGATGCATTGGGGAAGATGCCATTATTCGGGAGTCTCAAAGACTTTTGAATGCGATTGTCGATTATTGTGAACTATGCATTTGCACCACGCAGCTGCGGCGAGGCGTTCGTGTTTGGTCCAGTCTTGTTTCACGAATGAGGCTTCCCGTGTTCATAGAGAGCGCCACAGGCGTCGTTTCAAGAGAATATGATCCTCGGGTTCGTAGTGAATGGAAATCAGTTTCTCCGGACTATCAAGTTTAAGAATTGTTTAAGGTGTTGTGTCGAAGAGGGGGGTTTGGTTGAGACTTAGATGTTGTGAATGGAAAGGGAATCCTAAAGTCCGCGCCAGTGCCATCCATTCACGGGCAGATCCACCCACTCTCAAACGTCGTTCCTACTCTCAAAATAAACTCGTGCATGCCACAAACAATCTAGAGTACCTTACCTACGACCGCATCTTATTATTCTTACCGACACTTTTACAAGACTCGGTTTCTCTTGACGATATATAGTACACAATGCCTCAGGTTATTGCAGTCAAACCTTAGGCAACTAGGAATGGGAAATACAGGCACGTCATTGACTTGAAACCAGAATGTAGTAGAGACCCGACGATAGAATTGTCGTTATCCTCCCACCAATATACTTTGAGATTAACCGGAAAATATCGTTTCTTCTATGATCCCGGAAAACAGATACGAAAGTAAAATTTTTGCATAATAAATTATTGTTATAGTTCTTGCCTAGCCAATGTTTGATACCAGCCTAACCTAGACCGCCACCATTGATTGGGGGTGTATTTATTTCCATCGTAGCAACCGTGGTCCACCGATACACCAAGTTGGTGACTTCAAGGCAATATCTAGAGTAGAGACTTTCTTTGGTTTATCAAATGACATTTGCCTAAGCCACTGCATCATTCAACTATGGGAGCACTATCAACCGAGGCCTTCGATCATGCGCATTATTCCTCCACCCTCTCGACACGATGTACTTCAAATAGTACCTACAGATTTCCATCATCATCAAATCTGATAGATACGACAAAATCTCATTGAAAATACATGATACATGTAAAAGTTGAAGATGATTTTGGCTCCTCACAACTTGGTAGGCTTGCTTAGTTGACCATCATGGGCTTTGACGCGCGAAGGTGGTTCGTAGCCAAAATGTTGGAGATCCCAAACCCTGGACTCGAACCAAGATCTGCCGCGCCCCGAGGGGTCCGCCCTAAAGCGGGTGAGATCCGGCTGTGTTACCAATTACACTAGGTACTTTGAGCTTTGCCGTTTACGGTTAGTAAGCATTATCATGCAATCCACCTAAGTACCTACCATAAAATCAGAAAATCGGTCACAACCTGTGGGTCTCTGTTTACACCAAAATGTTGTTTTCTAGCGCACATATCAGATCTTTAATTCTCTCCAAGCCAATGGAAATCTCTGGATTGGGGAGAAAGTATCATGGGTCGTGACCAATTTTCTGAAATTTTACAGCAGTGTAGCCAAGTGGAGATTGGTACTTGAAGACTCGCCCTCTCATAGTCACGCTGCGAAACGCTGGGTTAGTACTTGGGTCTGTGAAGACCAGCGAATGTTGTTTGTTTTTGTTATATCCAACGCCATGCGTCATTTTTCATTTTTCATTTAGCTGAGCCTCTAGTAGATAGCAAGCATGAACTGGTGAATGGTATATATACTACTGTAAAGCAAGCCTTAATGATAACAAAGGAAATCTGATGAAAGACGGTCTAAGTTGGATGCAGATGCCAACTGATCTAGTCTCATTTAAACATTACGTATCCCGACTGCTTTTTCCTCCTAATTCTTGTTCTCCTGAAACTAATAACGCAAACTCTTTGGGTATCTAATTCGATGTCGTTTCAGTCGCTTCCTTCTCAGGATCTCCTCCAACAAGCCCGTAACGCCTCTTCAGTTCCTCCACAAGAGGCCCAAACTCATAATCACTCACCATACTATCATGGCGGGTGCAAGGCGAGTGTCGGATGGGCAGTAACCAGTCGATAACGGAATCCCCCATGACACTAACGAAATTCATCCGGTATCCAGTGTGCCAGGGGTTCTCGCCAGGCTCCGTCTGGAGGATCGCGAATGTACGCTTAGCATGCTCATCCCTAGCCGCCATGCGGTCTGTGATGGACACGGCGCCATCAGTTTGATCAACGCTGTTGAAGCGAGCTGGTATTGGCGTTCGAGGAGGCTCCCCAGGAAGTGAGAGAGGATATGTGATAGTGGAAAACCGTTCTGTCGGCGGGGTACCATTGGGAACCCGAACTGCTAATCGAAATGTCTGGTTCTTCCTCATCATATCAATGTTGGTGATATTTTGGAAAACAAACCTCAACGCGGTGCATGACATGGTGACGGAAAACAAGCCGAACAAGCCACCGAGTGCCAGACCGACAACAAGACGTGCGTCCATACTCTGGTGTGCTCGCCGACGAAGGTTCAGCACGTAGCCATTAGCCCCAAGGATTATGAGGCAGTAGCATGCACAGTAGACTGTGAACTGAACAAAGAAGTTGAACGCTGCCAGGGCGTTAGTTGCGTTACCAAAAATGGAATGTAGGGCTGTCACTCACAAGTTTCTGAAATGATGCCGCCCATCCACGGGCACACATGATCCATTTTGTAAACACAACGGCCGTACTCGCTCGAGTGGTGAGCGCGGTCAGGCTTCCAGCTTCTGCATTCGGAACACCACTTGGGCATTCCGTCGCTCTCGCAGATAAACACATCCTTGCTGTAAAAGGCCTCGAGGCCAGGGCTATCGGGGTTTGTGTCGGGAGGGGCCCATTGTAGTGATTCGACGTCGCCTCCATTCGACAACCGCTCGTCTCGTGCTTGCTCGATAGCTTCTCTGTCGGCGGTCCATGGAACAAAACCAGCGTTGAATTGGATGGTGAGATAGCATCGCAGGTAGGATGCGGTCATGAGGAAGAGGGAGATTGCGTAAAGGACGATGAGGACAACCGCGGTCGCTAATTTTCTCTCTTGTTTAATAAGATAATCGGCTAGCAGTAGTCAGTTTGATATCCAGAATGTGGCGGCAGAAACAAGGCGACGTACCACAGCAATAGACAATAACATCGTAGGTTGCATAACCAACGAGGGCCAGCATCAAGGGGGGAAGCACGCGCGGAACCCATCGCGTAGCACGGCGCTGGCTTTTAGTCCTCGGTTGTGGCATCTCATCGCTCCAAGCCAAGCTCCAAATAGACCGACCTTCGGAGGGGGCACTTGCTATTGAGCCTGGAGAACAGATAGACTCGGACGAGTCTTTTAAAGGTGAGTGTGGGCGCGGAATGATCTCATCTTGTCTTGTCGCATGGGCATCGATGGTGTTGGTATTACCCGCCAAGCCCGGCTCGACCGAGTGGACCACAGTGCCGCTGTTCATTTGGGCCGTCATTTGTACTGTACCTATGATATAGTCTAGAGACATGCAAGATATAAGTAGGATGGATGGAGGGTTGAGGGTAAAGAGGAATCAATAGCGCATTACGAGTTGGAAGAAAGGGACTGAAGTATATTTATTGATGAATAAGATCTGTATTTTCGAAAGCCGCAAATTGCATGTGTTGAGGGCTTTTCCCATTAAACTCACGATACCTTCCAGCTCAAACTTACCATCACACGCCCGACCAATGCGCAATTCGAAGTGTATTATACCTCATATGAAGAGTTTAGTTTCTGGTTTCCCCCTCCAATTTGGCCATTTGAGTATTTAAAATTTCAAAACTCGAGTCTGCACCACATGTGTAAGTCTCTAACGTCCCAAGACGAAGTAAGTATTGAGAGTGTCCAGTGGCGGAGGTATCTGGACGTGGTACCCTGGATTAAGTCGATGTACGATAGGCAGAAAACATCAAACCAGAGATTTCCCAGAGAACTCGATTGAATCCAAAGTCCTGGGTTGTCGGCAGTAAAATATAAGTTATCTGCAGTTCCAGTGTTTTTACTTACACCAATGAGGCTGTGGTCGACTGGACCCCCACGGCCCCGATCTTCAATTCCATTCCTTTGGTGTCTCTCCCTTAGCCGAACATATCTCAACCAACAACGCGGCCAACAGGTAGACCAAAATTGCACCTGAGCGTATCCGAGTCGCAATATGATATTCTACAATCAAATAGCTCTTACTAGCCGCTTCGGAAGGTTTATTAAGGGACCCTACCTGGATGGTCAAATTTGGAGCGGGCATGGTAGCCTCAAAATCAAACTAATGGCTATGGTTCGCCTCTTGAAAGCCTTGCCTATAGGCGTTATCCATTGACATTCAGATTCGTCATTTATTACAATGATCCGAGCCCAATGATGCCTGTCTTTATATGCTGTATCAGTATAGACTAACTTTGCGCTGCTAGAAGTGTGCTCAGCCCGCCAAGATTACTCAATAGATTCGTCAGCTCAGACAGCAACGCACTTTGAGGCCAGCCCAATAAATACCGGTTGCATATTTGGAGTCAATAACACTTTAGTTCTATTGTCTGCACCAAGTTTACTCAAATCGTCCACTGGCATAGACAGAGTGAGGGCTTAAGGATGGCCTTCGTTGCAGAGATTTCCTCGACTAACCGAACCTACCTACTATGTAGTAATGTAGTGCCTGGGTTGATCTCAGGCACTGTTGCATCCTCTTCAGTGACAGGCAGATTCTTTGTGATGGGCAAGTGATCCATTCGGTTCCCTGGCTGTCTGCGGCTCAAAGTAGTCGCCTTGCACGGGAGACCTGGAGCACAGCATGTCTGACCAACAATGAACTAGCATTTCGATCTAGGCATCAAGTGCCAGCACGCCTTGGGTACCATATTCGAGCCGCCTAGAAGGGCAGAATTACTTCCCGAAATCTGACATCTGTCGCTGGGCACCTTCCCATTTGTTCAATGTAAGTGGGCAGGTGCCTGGATCGCACCTTGAGTAACGATATCTTCTATCAATTACGACGAGCTTCTCTGCTTCAAATACCTCCTCATCCCTCTTGTACAGGCACGGAAAAGAGAAGAAGAGTACCTCTAGCAAAGCTCAACAGCATCGTCCTTGGGTGTCTTTCGTTGGGTTGACTATATACCACGCAGGTTATCTTCAAGTCTTATGACGGTCCCGCTACCTCTCGATGAAAGCAAGCTTATCAATGATACATAGAGAATCAGCAAATAATGCCCATTCACTCACAAACGCCCGTCCAGGAGTGCACTTCCGTCTAAGAGCACGTAAAAGTACAACCAGACTCGACGGGGTATCCCAGCCTTATAGGTAGGCTTCTGCTTACAGCTCAGGTTTCATATTTCAAGCTCGACAGCTTCTTTGCCCTTCCTACTACAAGACCAGCAGGCTTAGAATAACGCTCAACATTGCAAAATCTATACTCTGTACTCCAATGAAGTCCTACGGGATTTGGTTATAACACATCCACAATTGTCCCACCTGCTCCAACGGACAGAGATAAGATATGTTGGTATTAGTTCTTCCAGTTGGGTTGCACATTTATGTTAGGTTCTAGGTAATCCGCATGAGACAGTTGAGGCTCAAGAGGGTGGGTGTAAGGCAATATTTCTTTAAAAGGCCGTACAAGTACAGCACAGCTGCCTACCCTTTTGGCTCAGCTCGATCTTTGCTCAACTCGATAGGTATTGCCATCTCATTCTCTTCCCGTTGACAACATTTCTTTGTGTTTAATGAACTGAGGAAGCAAAAACATACCAACAATGAGTCGATCACTGTCAAACATTTTCCTATATTCATTCATCAAAACTCAGAGCAGGTTCCAAGACTACTGCCGTATGCCAAATACACAAGACTGACAGAACAAACCAGGTCGATAATACCTCCCGTTAGAAACTCCAAATATAAGAACATGCGAAGAGGGACTCGGCGTCTGAACATCCACGAAAATGTTCAATTCTTGGACCAAGGGTCTACGTTTAGAACGACAATGCCAGATATTTCCCTACAACTTTCATTATCGACAACAGATAGCTACGGCCGGTAAAGATTGTTCACCGGAATACTTCGACGACATCTTATCTCCGATTTGCAAACATTGCTCTGAATGTCAGCCTTACAGCGCCACAGGTCCTACAAAGTACTTATTTGTGCTTTACAGAACCTTGGCATATGGTTGCCTTATTCACGTGAGTCAAGTTCGTCTACAATGATATGCATCCCATGCTGACATGCAGGTAGTCTCGTATTGCATTGCGAGGTGCCATTACGGCTATGACGTCCAACGCAATAGATTGGTATCAACATCGCAGAACAAGAGTCCACCAGTTGCCGATAATCGGCAGAGCACAGCCATCTCTTTGACCTCATTCCCGTTGTCTTCAGGCTTGCCCACTGACCTCCGCCCGACCTCTGGGTCCTGTCAACCATCATTGGCAATGGGTGATTACAATGAGCGACCCCGCTCCAACCCCGCCTTGCTCTTTCAATCTCCATCTTTACACTTACAATGCTAGCAAACGACGATATCCACGGCTGTTTGCCCCAGACTGCTCTATTCCGTTAGTGGAAGTTCCAACCAAGGCATGACAATTTTCAAGCCTCCATTATTGTTGTGGTTTGTTTTGGGTATTGAGCTACCAGGGGCTTAGCAGCTACCATACCAATGAGGGGGCTTGAAAGGGAGCGGCGATTCGTTATTATCCTATCCTTACACTAACATTGCTCATAACGGTGTCTACAGGTTAACCTGAGTCTGAGGAGGCGTACGAAATAGGTCATGAAGCAAGCCTGCCACTCCGTGGCTTAGAAATGGATATCGTCAAAGGGGCTTCGTGATTCCTAAATCTCTTTCAACAATGCCCCTCACCTAACCATATGATGACGGACTACCAGGACTATCGCGCGTATCGGGCAGAATACCCCTTCTGCCATCGATCTTCTCTTTCTTTTCCACTCCCTCGAGATGTTTCGATGAGGCGAAGCTTACTTCGAACGATGTCCTCACGCTATCTCAGACCATATCCGAAAGCGCAGCCAGGATAGTACGACCATCGACAGTTCTCATCCACTCTTCTGAAAGGCGTGTTGTATAATCTAGCAGTAAGGCAAAGCCATGGTGAATGACTCAGTCCAATCAAGGTTGAAAGGTCGTCAAACCACGTTGACCTAGCGCTTTGGAGCTTTGTGAAGCCCGGACGCACCAAGGGTAGACACACCCTACACAAAAGACGGGAATTTCAAGCATGAACAAGTTTGTTTCGACTGTTTTCATGACTCAGGATTGGTCTGGGTGATTTCTAGCCAGATCATGTATATTCCAAATGTGAGGCTTTGAGGTCTGTGGTGATACCGTGTCCTGGATGGCAACAACACTTCGCCTCGGCGATGTTTAGCTTCCATTCTGGCCGAGGTTTTTGATCACGATGCTTTCAGTTAACATACAAATAGCAGTTGAGTGGCTTCCTCGGAGACTCTATAATGACTACTATCCTTACTACCATCAAGTCTCATCCATATCTCTCAACCCTGGGACCATAACGTGATATTTCTTGATCAAATTCACCTCCCCCATTTACCATCTATATCCATCAAAATGCCTACCGGCACCCCGACGATATTCATCACCTGCTGCCGATGCCATACGGACAACAGAAAAAGTGCCGGCGGTGTCTGCTTTGGTTGCAATCACTACTTACTTACATGTCCCTATTGCACTCCCTATACTGTGTCGGTCTCGAAGGGGCGATAAGTGGCTCTTTGGAAACGCCTTTCCCACAAGAGCTATCCCAAGGGTTGTCGCAAATACTGGATGCGTCTGTGAATATGAATGATCAACTTCTTCGTTGAACGCATAATTCGCTGGCCCCTGTGCGAACGCCCGAGCAGTTGATAAAGTCTTATGACGGTCACATCAAGTTTAAGAAGTCAACACCAACACGCTTAATCGGGTTGTTCGACAGAGTCTGCGGAAAGAATTAGAGAAAATGATGGTGAACAGTACATCGTCCAGGGGCTCACGTCCCGACAGTGGGAAATGTCTTGATGGTTGCACACTAGTGCCACCCTATCCTTTTCCTTTTCCCTTTTTTCCCCTTGCAACATCATGTCTTTGTGGCATATCGGCGAATATACACGCAGCTCTCTGGTTTTGGCATGCTCATCGAATATGAGATTGTTGCTGTTATTCATTCTGTGTTCCTTTTACATTCTTTTCTCGCTCTTAGACTGTTTCTTGCCGGTTACTTTACCCTGTTTCTCTTCCTCTCTCCTATGTCACTACCTTTCACCTTTTCTCTTGTTGTTTCTTTTATTTAGACGAGTGTTACAACACTCAACATCTTATCGCCAGATGCCCCTCTCGTTTGTCCTTACTCTTTAACATTAGTAGATTGCTAGAATGATAGAAATTTACCTGACCTGTTACTGTCATGCCATCTCCTATAAATTTATCTTTGTCTCCGATGCACATAAGGGTCTACTGAGTAGTTGACCCGCGGAATGAGGCAAATGGTCCCTTGCGTATCACGATACACCCAGTTTTAGTGCACGCCTGGATAGAGTGCGACTGCGATAATGTGCAAGGTCAGACCAGGCTTAGTAAGTTTAGCTGTGAGAAGCAACATGACAAGTATAGGGGAGATGTGGCATTTCTCAGACTCGCCTGATATGGCTCGCATGAGCGTACCACTCTTTGCATATAAAATTGATTTTGCTGTTCAACCACTGCTGTTTTGTCGCAGTAATGAAAACTCCGGCTTAGATACTTACACCTCAAACAATGCGTAGTTGCTGAAACACATCAATGCATAGCTCAATAACCTCGCGGGGTCTCATAAACATATTCAGTCAAGAAGAAAGCTAAGGGTTAAGGTCCCAAGTCAAATGCGCTTCCATATCCGCCCCTATCTTTGCGTAACAGGCTCAAATGGAAGAACGTGTTTTCTTGGTGCAGGCACGTCCTGGGGCCGTTTTGTTTCACTGCATGGATACAAGGTTTGGCGGTGGTACTATCTGCTGATTACAACTGTAACTTAAGCGATGTATAGTAATTGAAAGTTGAATTGGGCTTAAGCTATGTGTTGTGATTCAT
Organism: Fusarium graminum; assembly: GCA_013266165.1. Classification (NCBI taxonomy): domain Eukaryota; kingdom Fungi; phylum Ascomycota; class Sordariomycetes; order Hypocreales; family Nectriaceae; genus Fusarium; species Fusarium graminum. The sequence continues at coordinate 24,270 of JAAGWP010000307.1, forward strand.
TGGTAACAACTGGGTCATCTTTGCAATATGTACCCTCGAACCCCTTCTCGTATTGTCACGATCACGCCAGACACAGATTCATGATGACAACACAACATAAAATAACTAGATAAGCAAAGCAACATATCTTCTTGACAGCCAGCCAGCCCAGTTCCTTGTACTGTACAATGAATGCCAAACCTCCCTTGTACGCCGCGGCGCCTGTGATTAATAGATGAAAAGATAATGTCAGAGCAAGAACAGTAAAGACCAGATTCCATATTTCCTAGCCTCCCCTCGTCCCCGTCCCTATCCTTGATTCATTTCCTGACGGAGACCGAAACCAATACCAAAAGACAATCCAGGGTCGTCCGTCAGAATGCCTCGTTTATTTGCACACATAAATTTCCATTCCAACGTCATCATCTCTTTCAAATCCTTTAATCGTCTGCCACCACCATGATCTCGGTGTCGCGTGAAATATCCAACGCCTGCCGAGGTGACGCAGTTCGAGATGCTGCCTTCGTCTTTCTTAGACTAGCAGTTGTCTTGGTCGTCACCTTAGCTGTCAGCTTCGTCACTGATGAGCCCTTGGCTCTGCCTGCTGCGGCAACCCCAACGCTAGTGGCTCGCTTTTGAGGCGTACGTGAGTATGTCTGAATGACTCGCTTCGTCGTTGTCTTCTTAAGAAGCGCTCCCGTCGAGACACGTCGCTTGGCGGGTGACTTTGATCCCAAAGAAGCCTTCTTGGCCGTTGTGGTCATTGTCTTAACGCTCTTCTTAAGAGCAGTCGCCGCGCTTTTGGCAGCCTTTGTACTGGCGTTTGAAAGGGCTCGCTTCACTCCCTTTGCGGGCTGTATCTTGCGCTTTTTTGCCTTGCCACCGCTTTCCTCCTCTCCAATGAGCTCCTTAAGCTTGCGCTTGCCTGCTTTGACAGCACCCTTGACAGCATTCTTGAGGTCCGTCTTGGGCTGCTTGACTTCGCGAGGCTTAGGGCCTAGAACACCACGACAGTTAGGCTCGCCACATAGGCATTTCTGTACATTCTTGGCCGAGAACGGGTCAAAATTGTAATCGTATGTCAGCTCATCTCCTGTCACGATTGGCTTATCGCCAGCAAACAGGGCCATCCGCGGCTGTCCGGAAACAATCCACTTAATCATTCTGCAATTTGGATTGCAGCTGTGATTCACGAAACGCGCAATGCTGCCTGTTGTTGCGTCGATAATCATATTCTGATCGAAGCTCATGAGATAGTAGCACTTGGCTTAGTCAGTCTAATTGTCCAATCGGCATCATGAAACGACATGGAAACGTACCTCATTGTCCCGATAGACTTCAGTCATGCGGCGCTCACACTCATCCTCTGTAATGATCTCGCCGGCGTACTCCATGATAATTTGGTTAGGTCTGAAGCATCGGTTACTTCGCACACCATATCCACGGTCTGAGGTCTTGATCACTTCAACACCAACTCGATATTTTCCCCCCTTGTTTCGGCGCGCTGTGAGAGTGGCAAACGCGCGATTGGTGCAGTATTTCTTGCCAGCATTACAGTTCTGCTCGTCGCATTCGTAAAGCATGATTCTGTTCTGACAGCTTTCGCCACAGCCATCCTCAGGCTTGCAGACACACTTTGAAGAGTAGTCATGGAAATGAGGCGATTTTCGCCAGTAATCTTTCGACTCGCCAATAAACCGATCTAAGTTATGTCAGTTACAGCCTCATATGTCTTCACTTTGCTGGAAACTTACTCTTTGTCATCTTCTTCCACTCATCGGGCTTAGGTTGACCTGGAGGAAGGGGGTGGCAGACCTGGTAGGGCAACTTGAAGTCACGGCCTTCGATGAGCGTACGTAGGCCATTGAACATTGGTAAGGGCATCGTCTTGTTGGTGCGACCGCTTGGGATGAGTTCAGGAAGCTGAGCAAGAGCCTTCTTCTCGGCCACAGTCAAACCCTTAGAAATGTCGATGGGAGCATCCTGCCCAGCATAAAGACCTTTGTCGAGATACTTCTTCACCCGACGCTTCCTGGGGTTGATGACGGGCTCAGGCTCTGCTTCCTTGAGCTCCTCGGCAGCGGGTTCGGGCTCAGACTTCTTTCGAGGTGCTGGCGCAGGTGCCTTGGGGTCAACGAATTTCCCGTTTGACCACACGCTCTGGACCACAGGCTTCTCGTCAATGTGGGCAAACTCTTTGGTATCCTGTAGTCGTCTGAGCTCGCGTGACAAAGGGGTCTCAATCTTGTCCACAGATTTGCGGTTTCGTTTCGTGAGCGTTGATTTTCTGCTAGTGGGTGTGACTACGACGGGCGCAACGGCACTGGAGCGACGCGTCGAGGGGCGTTTGCTGGGAACAGTTTGCTTTGAAACTATTTGGCGGCGGGTGCGCGGGGAGTCCAGTTTGCTGGCTGACTGTGTAACTCCTAGCGCGTCAATGCCACTACGAACGGTTTCGGGGGTTGCGCCCTGGGCGGCACCAGAACTTGTTTCGTTGCCATCGGTCGAGACTGGGCCAGAGACAGTTCGACGACGTCGTCGATCAGCGACAATGTCTCCTTTGGCGCGTCGTTTTCCGTGGCCAGCGGTACCACTCAATTGTACCAGATTGTAAACCGGAGCACTCACGCGGTCGCGACGAGAGCGAATTGGAGCGGGTGGTGGTGGACTGGGAGGGCTGACGAGCTCTGAAGGTTCAATGGGATCGGAGGTAGGAGTCGCGACTTGGGGAGAATCAATCTCGAGTATAACGTGAACGACATCGCGCTTGGGAGATTCGGAGTGAAGGCTGGCTTCGTCGTCGACGGTGGTAGGAGGTGTAGAAATAGCCGACGCGACATTAGAGGACGAATCGTCCGTGACGCCAACCTCAAAGGCGGACTCAGCGGACAAGACGAGAGCCATGGCGGCGAAAGTGCTCGCCTGAAGCGTGTAATAGGCTGTAGAGAACGCGAATATTTAGCAACAAGAAATCATCCAAGGTGTTTTTAAAAAAGTTTCAAAAGTGAGTAGAAGTAGATAAGGTTGAGTGTATTAAAGAAGTCGAAGAGAAAGAAAAAATAAGTCAAGATAGCGTGGTTTAAAAGTGTTGTTGGGGGAGAGGACAGAGGGTGTAAAGAGGTAAATGAAAGTGAGAAGCAAACGCGGCGCGCGCCAGAGATGGGAGTGGGAAGGAGAGAGTGGGCGACTAATAGTCGAGTAGGTGGTAGTGCTGGGTGCTTCCCCCGCGCGCGCCGGTCCAACCTTCCTTTAGACTGGTCCCGGGCAGGCGAATGGAAGGAGGTACGGGGTAAGGTTGAGATCGAAGTCAAATCAATGCTAATATTTTGGTACGTACTTTAGGACTTTCCGTGTTGGAATAATCACAGCTGAAAAAGGAGGAGGAAGGATCAGCTTGGGGCGACCGAAAAGAGACCTAATGCGAAGAGAGTAAGATCTAAGTAGTAGGGAGGTTGACGAGAGTGACAATGAAGATAAAAGTAAGCGTAGATAAGTAAGAGGGTTGATGGAGAAAGATAAAGTGGTAGAATACACGTGAAAAAAAAGTGAATCACTCTTGTTTGATCAAGAAAACGCGTATCAGAGATGCAACAGACTCGATATAATCGAGTTGCCTCTGATGTTTGATGAGCAGCACAAACGCAAAGGTTGTTAACGTTAGCTCTGTGGCCCTTGGGCGCGTCGTCCAGTGAATGTGAGGAAAAAGTGGGATAAGCGGCCAGGGACGGACGTGAAAGGAGTTGAAAGGAACAAAGACATGGACGGGGGAAGGAAGAGAGTTATAGAGACGAAAGACGAGAGACGAATAGTGGAGAATAAACTCTCGTGCCTTTGAGTGCAATACACGCAACACGATATCTCGTCTTTCTCTCTTGACTTTTGATACACCTGAGCTGGGGGGAGTGTGGTTGTTGTGAAGGAAGACGAGAGAGGGGGAGAGAGAAAGATGAGGGACTTTAGCTTGCTCGAGAACGAGCAAAAGTCGAGGTAGAAAGAGAGAGGCTGAATGATGTAGGGAGAAGAGAGGAGATGCACGTAAAACATGAGCTTCCTTCTCAGACCAGGCCAGGCCCGACCTCCAGACTCAGACTCAGGCAGGTATTTGTCTCCAATGACTAGAACATACCGGCAAAACCGTCTACATAATTGGAAAAACTACACTTGATTCAATGACTATGCTAAAAATGCAGTTCCGTCAATATACGTTTGATATTGCTCGAGTTACAGCATGCGTCTCGAATATCTCCTCCTTCTACTGCTTTGCCACTTCAAGCCTCATCCGTATCTGACTCAGATATCACAACCTCTAGCATTACAATTGAAACTAATGCATCCATTCAAGACGATAAACAAAGATATTTAACCCCATTTGCAACGCATTATGGAGTTGTTTTGCAGTTACGTTACTTGCATGCTATGGGATAGTCTTGTTCACCAACAGCTCGGCTATCAAGAGCCCTAGATGGCACATTTCGGCACAGGTGTGATCACCAAGTAAAAGTTGGTACCGCAGACTCGATTAAAATCGACGCTTCCAACCCTTCAATAGCAAATTCCATTCTTCTTAAACTTTCATGTGATTGACATTGCGCTCGTCAGGGGCCAGAATGCGGGTTACCCCCGAAAAGGGCGGGTACTGAGGTTCTCATGGACTCTCAATCGACAAACACTGCCCACCAAAGAGAAGGGTTCTAAACACTTTATTTGTCAGATAAAACTATAAACTATATCGTGCAAATTTTTTTATTTTATTTTTTGATATATCAATGTCAATAATTCGAAGCTGATTCAAAATCGTTGCTTCTTGAACCCGCTATACTATACCAAACCGCATCAGACCAGGATCCCCAGTCTACATGTCGGCCATCACTCTGTTACAGTGAGTCGAATTACCTAGATCGCTCGAACTTGACCTCATGGCTTTTTATATAATTCATAGAATCTCGTGACTGTTCCATACATTTTAAGGCTTAAGGCTTACACAAAACTTTGCCCTCATTGCCTGGGCATGTGATCTGATGCATCATCAGGTCTCGGGTTCTTGATCCAGGCTCCAATCCCCTGCAACTTCACCACGGCCACGGCAATTTCTATTCCTTGCCCGGTATCTTTGCATTTTACTCGATTTGCTTGCAAATCACAGTCCTCCACCTCGATGGCAAAATTCGGTCACTCGTGACACTACCGTGGCGAGATCTATACCTCTGCCCAAAGTTGTCTATATCTCAAGAATCCAAACTGCCTCGCCACCTACCCACTTGGGCGTAGCAGTCTCACTTAGTCTTCCATCGTCCATCTCGTATGATACTTGGAACTGACGGTATATTCCAATACACGTATAGTGTTGCTAGTCTAGCAGTAGACGCACTCTTTTTCGTAGCAACTTGCGATTTAGGCTAGCATAAAAGCTGAAACCCCTGTCAGAACATCAACTTACTTGGGTTGGCCTTTACTTTACTTCCTCCAACCAGTTGGTTTGGCAGTCCAGTCTGGGTTAAAGGCGGTAGTTTAGCGGTTTCCCATAACATGTTATCAAGGCAGAAGCTCATGCTTGACACCGGAGACGGATTCTGCCATGGAGCCACCATGCTTTCGACGTTGTTCCGCTTGTAGCCACCCTCAACTTCTACATAACTATCATATTGTAAATGCGTCTGCGTTTTGATCAATAATAAACAAGCACACCTGATATCATCAACCTGATGATAATGAAATATCACAGGAAACTGAGTATTGTTTCAGGCCACAATACACTGATGGTTCAGGGTAGGGTTAAGGAGGGCCACTGCAACCCGGTTTTCCCTTTGCAGAATAATGTCAACACGGACTTGTTACAAGCATCTAAATTCTCTGACTAGAGGGGGGTATTTTAATATATGAAATCACACAATTGTTTCGCATCCTTCGCTCTCTCACTATAACTCTCTTTCATCGAACACTGTTTAAGCAGCAGTTTTCTTCTTCTCGACCTCGGCAATGGGGGCTGGAACAGTTTCCGTCTTCACATCTTCCTCAGTAGGTTTGACGCTCAGCTTCTCAAGAGCCTCCTCAATCGGTTTCTCGCCGGCCTGCTCAACAGCCTCCTCAGCTGTCTCGGCCTTGGCCGCCTCTTCAGGGGCATGAACCGGGACCGGAGCAGTCTCGGCACTAGGAGCAGGAACAGCAGCGGTCGTACTCGAAGTAATCACAGGCTCAACAGTGTCAGCCTTTCCGGCAAGAGTGGAGTCGACGGCTTGAGTGGGTTCAGCAGCCTGAGTATGCTCGGGACTAGTACTCTCGGTAGAAGCCTCAGTAACATCAGCTAGCGAAACGGATTGGCCCTCTTTCACACTGGGACCCTGACCGCCGTACTCCTTGGGTAGGGTAGAGGCGATGCCCTTCAGTTCCGTTGCCAAGGTAGTGCCGGAAGACATGGGGTGGAACTTGCGAAGAGTAGCGGGAGCAAGGAAGAGCTTCATAGCGCCAAACATCCATCCCATGATGGCAGGGACATTGACAAAGTACTTATGGGCAAGCAACTCTGGATACGCCATGGAGAAAACCGAGATGGTCTCCTTGCTGGCAGCTTTGACAGCGGGATCCATGCGGAAGAAGCTGACACTGAGGTAGTCGTGAACTTGGATCATTTGGTAAGGATCCTCGCCTCCCTCAGGAATGGGCTCGGTGACCTGATCCAAATTGAGCTTCTGGACGCTGAGCTCCATGATGGCAGCACGCCATTTGATGAATCTAAAGCAGAATTAGCCAGGTTTCAGGATATAGCTAGGCAAGATAAGGTACTCACTCATCAACATTGCCGAAAGTGGCCTTGTTGTTCTTGACAGCTCCGTAGATGTTCCACGTGATGATGGTCTCCTTGCCATTGTCTCCCTTGTGGGCAGTGACAAAGCCAAGATCGCCGAACTTGCTCTTGTCAAAGATCTGAGTGACTAGAGCTGTAGGGTTCATCTTCTTACGCCACTCGAGAGCTTGGGTGAGCTGCTTCTCAGCGGCAACGGGGTCATCATTATTGGCGCGAAGGAACTTCTGGAGAATGACCTGTGTAGGGACGTGTTGGATGTTGGAGAGTTGAACACCCCACATCTCTTTGTGCTGCGCCTTACTCAAGATTTCATCAAGACGGCCACTGAGCTTCGTCAAAGGTGTTTCGGGGGCAGAAGCTGCAGCTTCAGACACAGACACGGGCGCAGGCTCACCGTCAGCCTTTACAGGAGCCTCGGGAGTGGTCTCAGTGGCAGATGGAGCAGCAAGAGTCTCTGCGGGAATAGCGGCGGCAGCGGTCTTGTCCTGTTCAGCAGCCATGGTTGCGGATGCGATATGATGGTAATAAGAAGTAACGAAGGTCTGATGATGGAGAAATGGCGGGAATAGTCAGATGACGGTTGTTGTTGTTGTTTATGAATCTGACTTGACGAGTCTTGTGTGACAGTCCGGGCTACCGAATGGTATTGTTTGGTGGAAACGGGGAAAGACGAAGCACGTATCCGTACAACAGATGAAAAAGAAGACAAACACGGGAAAATAAAACTCCTTATAAGACCATGTAATTTGTTCGACGACCAGAAAAGAACCGAAATACCCATGAGAGGTATCCGTAGGTAGTAGGTACTAGTACCTTACCTTGGCTAAGGTATTATTAAGGGAGACAAGGGCAAGGACAGACTTTCTTTCCATCCCATCTCCCCGTCGCCTTACCTTGTATGCTCGGGCCTCAGCCGTTGCCTTGTCGTTACGGCAAGTGGAGACGAGTGCTGTTACAGAACTCCATTATACCTCTTCATTGGTCATGAAGCGTACATGTCTGCATGAAGCATTGAGGTTTTCAGGGGTCGCTCACTAAAACTCCAGCGGGCCACGGCAAATGTCCACTAGATGGTGCCGACATTAATTAACCAATTCCCGAACCTTACTTATCCTTATGCACACGCCCCATCCTACTTAAGGCTGCTTTAAAGATCCATTTTCGAACATGATTAATGACAAACATGCAATGACCAATTAGCGGTTTCCAACTTCACGACAACTAGACCAACATTGAATGATAGGGAAACCAAAAGCGTAGCATGCTGTTAGCGGAATGGCATTCTGAAATTGACATTGCCCCAGCACATCAGAAACATCAATTTCCCTAGATTGCTTTTTTCAATTTCTGTATAGCCAGTGGAATTCTCAGGATGTACAAGCAATGAACCTCAAATGTCAACCCATTAAAAGTATCCCCTTTTTGTATAACCCTTGGCAGCCATTCATCCATTCACCCATCCTCGTGCCGGACTTGGGTCCATCGTATTAGTGCGCCGCAGATTGTTCTTCCTGTCTTCCTCGGTCCTCTAACCTTGGCCCCGAGCAATGAGTCCACAAATGCTGAGTCCCACGTATTTCACAGGTGAAGCAGTGCCCATAGCAAAGTCAAGTCCTGCATCTGGAGGGTCCTGGGTGTGGAAAAAGGCAGCAAAAACTGACTGACTTCGTAAATTCAGTCGTGCAACGATGCAAAGAAGAGTATGAAATGGAACCGGAAAGAAAAGCCGAGATGGAGACTTGTTTGCGAGTCGAGGTGAAACCAGAAGGTCGCGTCGAAAAGGAAAATTCAGCACGTGAAATGCGATATGCGAAACCAGGGGATAAAGCCAGATTGGTGGAAAGCCGATCTGCCAGCAAGAACTGCGTCCATATGTGTAGAATTGCTTAGTTGTAGCCGAGAGCACGGCCAAGGATTCTTTCCACAGCTGAGAGCTCCAGGTAGGCACAGTCTCCCAGAGTCATCTGATCAAAATGAGGACCCTGGGTATAGTTGACCTCATGGAAGAAGTAGCCCCAGTAATCGTCGGTGTCCTTGAGCGCCTCCTGAATGGCAGTGCGTTCATGAATGGGTCGAACGAGAATGTCGCGAGTAGTCTGCTCACGAATGAGACGGATGTACCAGTCAACAACATCAAGAGGGACGTCAGGCTTGCGCGTGATTGCGTATTGGTGAACCCAGGAGTTGGGGTTCAATGGCTGGCCGTGGCGACGTTGTTGCTCCATGGGAGGCACCATCTGAACCATAAAGGCAACATTATCCTTCTGAAGGGCGGTAAACCCCTTGCAATCCATGGCGGTGCGGATTACACGTTGGAAAAGAGAAGTGTTTAGGTTGACGGGATCGTCTTGCTGAGCAACCGATCTGTTAAGCAAGCGGATCAGTTTAATGGTGGCCTTGTACATGGCGCCCCGCTGCGAGATCGTGACGTGGTTAGCAGCGAACCAAGGGAACTTTCGCAGGGTACTGATCAGGCACTCATAGGGGCGCTGCGGGCACTCCTTGGAGAACGGAGACTGGAACGGAGTGAGCGACATGGTCAGAGGATAGGTAACATTGCTAACTTACTCGATGAGGGACCTCCACATGCTTGACGAGCATGACCATCTCCTCGGGAGAAATGAACCCCTTGAAGTTCGCCCAGGGTTCGACAGGATTATGCGGGAGAATCTGGGGAGATGCCCCGTCCCAGAATACACCACGAGCGAGAGGGAAAAGATCCTGCATAAGAGCAGCCTGGCTCGACAGCTCAACCTCAACAGGGCGCTCACCAAGGCGACTTATGCGACCGGCCTGGATGTTTTGATGATGCTTCTCAGCACAGCGCATGGCGTCCTCCATGGAAACAAACTCTACAAAAGCATCCATTGTCTTGGATGTGGCTCGGTCCATGATGATGTGGATGGGTTCTTCACTATCGCCCAGCATTCGGCTGTTGCGACCAATAAATGCCACAACCTCGGAGCGTTTGGTAGAGAACGGGATCTGAGGAGTTAGAAGGAAAGATGTATCGGGTAAAAAGGAAAGACTTACGTTCTTGAGGCGAACAACACCACCGGCAGAGGGCTTAGAAGACCCGGGACCACTAATGAATGGAAAATATTCCGGGCTCATGGCGGCTTCCAAAGTGGGAAGCCCCGAGAAGGTGCAGGTCAGTTCTGCCAGCTTTTGGGACTTGTTGCCAGTAAAATGGACGGGCATGGGAGCGGCGAGCATGGCCTGTTGGACAGCAGGTGGCGGCAAGGATGGAAATGGAATGAGAGAAGTTGGCTCACCAGATTCGGGACTTCCAAAGGGGTCCTGAGGGCTGGTCTGAGATACACCAGACATTGCCTGCATATTCAGATTGAATCGAGGAGGCGGCAGACTGTTGACGGGCTGGCCAGAGGTTCGAGGCGCATAGTTGCGCGGTTCCGTCTGATGCTGGTTGTGAACAGAAATGGGACTAGACAATGATTCACCCATACCACCGCTGCCACTGAACTGGTGCGGAGTGTGGGCATGACCCGGACTCAGCATAGCAAGACCAGAGTTGTAAGAGATACTCTGAGGCAAGCCTGGGTTGTACGACTGGTCGGTGGAAGGTGCAACTGGGGTGTAAAACTGCTGACCACCAGCGATAGGACCCGAGCGAACAGAGTGTTGACTAGCAGGCTGAGATAAAGAGATGTGGCCATGAGGAGGAGAAAGAAGACCAGTCTGTTCGACACTGCGCGGATCGATGCCGTGAGCAGCTTGACTAGGCTAAAATTTTGTGAATCAGTGATGAGTTTCATGATGAAATCTGCCATAAGGCTATGACGAGTCTCATCATAAGATCCCAAGGAATATCATCAGACTTACATAAGGCTGGGTGCCATGGGGAAGGCAGTTGGCAAAGCCTGAGCTACCAAGACCTCCAGTATTTCCATTTACGCTGAGGACTCCTTGATAAGTTCCATTCCCAGAAGGATATGAAAAACCGTTGGCAGCGATCTGTTGCGGGTTGCTGATAGATGATGGGGCGCCATCGTTGGTGACCTCGTGTTGAGGAACCACTGCGTTAGTTGCAGAAATGAGAAGCCCGTTGGCTGTTCCATTAGTCATGTAGCTGCCGGCGAATTGGGCTTGACCTCCCATCTAAGGGGCCGAAGCACCATAGCCATATGGCATGGATGTATTGGCAACATGTGTAATCCCTTCAACGGGGCTGTTTGGCGGTGCAGCCAGTGGTGCACTATAGCCATGTTCATGGTCGTTACACCCAGGAAGAGGAGTGAGCGTCCCCACCTTCACATCTTGTTGCGCATCAACGAATCCACTTGCCTGAAGAGCGTTGCTGAGAGCCTGCTGAGCCGATGGCACCCAGGAGGGAACGTTACCATCTACCTGTGGAGCAGTCTCTGAGTTATATCCACTATCTGTGCCGATAAACTGAACAGGCTGGAGTTGAAACGAAGGGGGGCCGAAAGGAGGGTTCGAGTTGAGGGGAGCCGGGTGCTGGACTGAGAAGTCACCGTTTCCCTGGGCCATCGGGTGAAGATGGCGATCAGACTGATCGACAAATGGGTCAGAGGGGTACGACATGCTAGAGTCGCAGGCCTGGAACTGGGCATATTGTCAGTATATCGACGTTATTGATTAACATATTGATGAGTTCTATAGCATCAAACGCTTTAAAGCGCCCTGAGAAATCCTTTTCTCGCAGCGAGGTCGGGGAGCGACCGGTGGAAACAAACTTACTAGCAGAGAGTCTGCGCCTATGTGATTTTTTACGAAGACGCAGGACAACGTGAGAACCGTAATTGTGTTTCCGTACTTGATACTTGGAATGAGTTGTTTGCCTTGTGCGCAAGAGCCAAAAGCAAACGGTGCTTGATCTTAAGTATACCTGAAGGTGTTTGTGGGGAAAGGGAAGAGCAAAAGGTCAAGAGAGCGTTTGAGGATTTTATGGTCAACTCGATGAGCTCACACGTGATCGTCCGAACTCCTCTTCAATTCGAGTCTTGGTACTTTAGACCCTAAGAGTGAAGCAAGTAAAAGTTTAGGGTGGAATGGGAAAGAGATAGACCAAATGGCAAACAGTGCAAATGAGGATTTCGCAGCCAAACCGATGGGCAGCGAACACCGATCACCGAAAACTCTTTGCGCCACGTTTTAGTCCAGGAACTCAAAAGAAAAGGCAGGTAGAAACGCATGCTTACCAATGGGATCAAGAGTTATGAAGACGACGATAACAACGAGGCGATGATGAAGTGGGCGGGGAAAAGCGACTTGATAGTGTCAGGACAGCCGAATGATCGCGCTCTGGACCTTAGCGCATATGTCTGTTCAAGTCTTGGACTCGACAGTCGCAAGGTCGAAGGTCGAGAAAGCACGTAGAGAGTGAAAAGAAAATAAAAGTGTTGAGGAGTGGATATTTTAAAGTTCCTTTCGAAGAACTGAGGAGTACCCTTGGAAGTTCAGCGTTGAACGCAAAGTCGATGAAGAATGGACCGTGGAGAAAGATGTAGATGTGGAGAGATCAGGGCTGAACAAAGCGAGGGAGCAGAAGGAAAGCAGCTGCTATTGGAATTTCGAAGTATTCGCTCGATTAAACAGCGTTGTGTGCCTCTGTCTACTGGTAAGTAACTGAATTGGCTGGAATTGCAGGGTAATCGAGGGCAGACAATGTAGAAGAACGGAACAGTGCCAGCAATGTCGAATAGAGGGAAACAGCTCAGCCATTGTATCTGATAGTAAGAAGGCGTGCATACAACTGTTCTAAATCCCAGCTCCAGACAGTTGCCGGCAGTGCCAGGAGGAAAGCTATTGAACAGAGAAAAGGGTCATCGAGTCGTCCCCGCCGGGGCACTGGCAGTGATTCACATATTGTCAGACATATCGAGTCGAGCAGTGCAGTGAATTAAAACAATAAGAGATGGATAAATATTATGATGGCCATAATGATAATAATAATCATAATTGCAGAACAGGTGAGGATGGTCAATTGAAGTTAGGTCCGAAGTGGAGAAGTTGATACCTTCATCGGAACGTCCTATTGTCGACTCGAGGCAACCAGGACCATCCCTCTTTCCTCGGTTGATAGAATGGCATTTTGACTGCCACTGCCAATGCTTAGAGGCAGGTATCTTACTAATAGCATTATCAGAAAAAGGAGATCGAAGCTTCGTTTTCCAGAAAGACGCGCATTTCCATTCGGTAAGTCGGTAAAGTTTATGTCTAATATCGTTCGTTATCTTGAACCTCCCCCTTGATCATGGTATGAAGCCCCACCAGATACTTTGCAGGCCAATGCTACCATGGTCGATACCTTTCACCTGGATACAGAAACATATCGACAGCCGACACTCCCAAGCAAATTCCAGGCCTCAAACCAGCTGAGGGGTTTAATCGAACTGCAAATCATCAGCAATCTCGAACAGGGTCATGTTGATAATGATAGAGGTGATCTTACAGGTGTAAGGAAAGACTCGGCTACGAATCGTGCTCGAGCGTTCAACTATGACTGTGTTAGCCTGGACTCCTCCATATGCCATAACTCGATCTAGCACTTACAAATAGCTTCATCTCAGAGATCTCCTTGTCAACCTCCTCCATAAATTGAATGATGAAGTCGACAAGCTTGTGCTTGAGCATTTCCTCAGTATGGAAGTTAGTTATCAGGAAGGAGATATCATAACCCTATAATAATGTTAGTAAGGGGTAACCCGATAGTATAGCATAGCCAATCGCTGACCTTGACGGGTTTCCTCCGCAGGATAAAGAATGATTCAGCACGTTGTGTCAAGAATCTTGTAAACTTGTGAACCAGAATATGCTCGATCTCATCGGCCTGCTTGATCTTGATGCTGATGCGTACGGAGTTGATACTGGGCTCGATCAGGACACGCTCGTTCTCGTTGCGCGCGATGGTCAAGGGCTGCAGGAGGACTTCGGGGGACGTCTGTGCCTCAATCTCTGGAACGTTGTGTCGCTCGGCAGTCTGGGAAGCAAAGTTGGAGAGCGTGAGCGCGGCGGTCAAGCTGCTGCGTACGCATTGCAGGTAAGGTCGGAGGGATTGAGACTAAGCGGGGGATAGCTGTCAGCTTGCGGTCAGGGTCGTGAAGTATCAATCGGGATGTACCATGGCTACAAACACGTCCTAAGACGTCTCGAATCAGTTGAAAGTAGCACGAATCTAGATGTTGACGGACAACACGGAGCTCGGCGGGGTCAGTCGACGTTGACGTTGGAAGGTTGGAGCTTCAAGGACATGAGGCGCAGCTGTTAATGAGGCGTCGCCAGGCCTGACGTCTCCGTCTTGCTGGGTGGAGTCCATGATGGGGAAGGGGAGCTCTTTGTGGCTTGACCTATCACCAGCCACTCTTCAGACTCACCCTTCTGTTGCCCCGCGGAAACTACACCGCTTTCCCCACTAACAGTTCGCCTTCGTCCAGGTACCACCTGGTGACGCACCTCGAACATCTTCTACCTTCCACGTCTTGACCTGACAAACACCAACTTCACATGTTACATGCTGCAAGTTTGACTTTCCTTTCTTTTTACTCTTACTGTTTTGTCGTTTTCTTTTAAATCTGGGCTTTTAGAAGAGATCGGATCACGACATTTTGTTTACCCAAAACCTTATCTCATCGCCACTCTTTAAAAGTTGAACCTCGATCTACCAAACCATGTCGTCCATATCAAGTATGTCGTTCGCCTATACTTCCAGCTTTCTTCTTTGTATACAGTATATGAAAGCGGTTGCTAATCCTTCTCAGTTGTGGTGAAACACCAGGGCAAGAAGCACGATGTCGAGATCGACCCCTCCTCCACTGGCGAGGACTTCAAGCTTCAAATGTTCAGCTTGACCAATGTGGAACCCGAACGTCAAAAGATTTTGATCAAGGGTGGTCAGCTCAAGGACGATGCCGACATGAGTAAACTTGGCTTGAAGCCCGGCCAAACCATCATGATGATGGGTACCCCTAGCTCCGGTGGCGGTGCACTTGTTCGGCCTAAGGAGGTGGTCAAGTTTGTCGAGGACATGACAGAGGCTGAACAGGCTCAGCAAGTTGGCGCAACTCCCGCCGGTCTCATCAACCTCGGAAACACGTGTTACCTCAACTCAACCCTCCAGACTTTGCGCTTGATCCCTGAGCTCCAGGAAGCTTTGGGAGAGTATAACCCTAGCAGCAGCGGCAGCAACTTTATGATAGCCAGCACCAACATGGATCTCGCATCTCAACTCTCGAGTTTGTACAAGAAGATGGGAGAGACGCAGGACGCTTTTCCTCCTATGAACTTCTTAAACTCTCTCCGAGTGGTGTTCCCACAGTTTGCTGAGAAGTCCAAATCCGGGCAAGGTTATGCTCAGCAGGATGCAGAGGAAGCCTGGTCACAGATCGTTCAGCAGCTCAACCAAAAGCTCCGCATCAAGGATGGTGCAAGCACTGCCGAGTCATCCTTCGTTGAAAAGTACATGTGTGGCGAGTTTAGTTCCGTTATGGAATGCGACGAGGAAGAAGCTCGCAATGCTGGCGAACAGCCCATCATCAACAAGGAGAGCTTCGCCAAGCTCAACTGCCATATTGACAGTTCGACAAATCACCTGCGAGACGGTATCCTTGCTGCTCTGAAGGAGAAGATTGAGAAGAAGTCGGAGGTCCTCGGCCGTGACGCTGTTTATACCAAGACCTCTAAGATCTCTCGCGCCCCAAAGTACCTGACAGTGCACTTTGTCCGATTCTTTTGGAAGCGTGAGACACAGAAGAAGGCCAAGATCATGCGTAAGGTGACATTCCCCAAGGAGCTTGATATTGTTGAGTTCTGCTCCGATGAGCTGAAGAGCGCTCTTGTACCAGTGCGCGACAAGGTTCGTGAAATTCGCAAGGATGAGGAGGATATCGAGCGCGCCCGTAAGCGACGTAAGAAGACTCACGACCAGGATGTTGGCGACATCCCTGGCGGCGCTGGTCTTCCCACCGAGAAGGAGAAGAAGGAGGATGGTAAGAAGTCAGCTGACGGCGATACCGTTATGGGCGAGGAGGGCGAGACATTTAAGACAGATGCCGACATTGAGGCCGAGAGGAACGCCTCTATTCTTGAGGCCAAGAAGGAGCTTAACGCGCTTATCAACCCTGACCTGCGCAACGACGATGGTGCGAACCAGTCTGGACTGTACGAGCTCCGTGGTGTCGTAACACATCAAGGAGCCAG
This sequence comes from Fusarium graminum, assembly GCA_013266165.1. Taxonomy (NCBI): domain Eukaryota; kingdom Fungi; phylum Ascomycota; class Sordariomycetes; order Hypocreales; family Nectriaceae; genus Fusarium; species Fusarium graminum. Next base: position 40,231 of record JAAGWP010000307.1, read on the forward strand.
TGCTGACAGCGGTCATTACACCTCTTATGTCAAGAAATCTGCACCTGTCGACCCCAAGACGGGTAAGAAGGGTGAGGAGGATGGCAAATGGTGGTGGTTCAATGATGACAAGGTGACAGAAGTGGAGGCTGAGAAGGTCGATACTCTCTCCGGTGGTGGTGAGTCCCACTCTGCCCTCATTCTTCTGTACCGAGCCATCCCTCTGCCATCTGCCGAAGGTGTCTTGGAGTAGAGGCTATGACAGTCATGGACAGATGGGATTGTGGCAGATGCGGAGCATTGTCTCGAGATCAGGTGTAACATGGTTTGATGAATCAACATGAACAGGGGACATGGCATGGCAAGGTCATTTAGGCGTAGGCGAAAAGCGTCGCAAGCAACGCTCGATTGATAAGATGATAAATTTTACGTTGCGAATTGGCAGAGTACTTGACCTTATGTATCAAGTGTCTTTCCAAGAATGTCTTGGAAATGCTGCCGGATCCCCCACCCAGTGAATTCACTTTTTGTACCCGCCTATCAACGCCAATCCCCGTATCTCGTTTATTCGTAAAATTACAACGTGATAATACAGTAGCAACGACATTATGCTCTGGTCATTATTGTGAGTTGCTCTCGTTCTTCGCCTTTTCAGCCTCGCGCTCCTTGACGCGGAGCTCAAACGCATCAATCTTCCTCTGCAGAACTGCCTTTTGCGATACCAGAGACTTCCGTTGGGAGAGGAGAGCAGCTATTTGGTCGTTGGGAGATGTCGCTCGAAATTCTTGAATAGCCTATCTCAAATGTGAGCGATAATTCATCGGGAAGAAACTTCGTGTGCTATGCTACCTCTTTCTTCTCATTGTCCGTCTTGAGTTGCGCGCCAGTGATTGTACCCGCAAAGATACATGCTGCAAAGGCAACCGCCCAGATGCCGCGCTTGAACTTTTCCTGTCTTGTCCACTTGTGAATAGCCATTGCAAATGGTGATCTCGTAAATGTCGGTTATTGCTATCACCAGTATCCCCGCCAAATCTGTTCCGAGAGCCTCTTGCGCTGCCGGGGCGTCAATCGGCTGTAGATTGAAAATATCGAACTTGACGTCGAGGATATAGAGCCGGTTGAGTGTATAGGGCTTAGTATCGGTCGGTGTTGAGCGAATGGAGATGGAGCTGAAGACGGAGACAGATCTTCCGGTCTAGGAGGCAGCAGATCAAGCTCGATCGGAAGACACGGCGATGGCGGATCTTCAAATGAGTCGGAGACGGGCCGGCGCCGGGTGACGGAAGAAGATTCGTCGGGGTCACGGAAGATGATGGGGGCGGCCCAGTGGACCTCATTCGGTGACTGTGACTGTGGATTGGTGATGCGCCTTAGTAAGCGGATCGCAGCTTCAGTGGGACAGTGGGGCATCGTTGGGGGAGCACGATGACCCTGATGTCACCTGCAAACGAAATGACGATGATGAAGCAAATCTTGGTAAGAATTGATAAAGATTATGTGATGCTGTCACTGCGTATACTCAGCCGAGGCAAAGATTCAGGTATTGAGGGGGAATGAATTGTGTAAGAAGAAGTTTGAAGACCAGAATTGGGCATGTTCCTGGAGAGCAACTGCATTTCATTGAGAATACCTACCCCAGACCCAAGAGTCACTGGCATCTTTACATCTTACCCGAGGGCAATCGGTACCAAGGTAATGAGTATTACCAAGCGATAAATACAGCCCCCAATTGCAATGATAAAGGCATATACAAGCCTGTAGATTCCTTCCAATCCTGGACAGGCATTTACGTTGAAAGAACGTCAATGGAAGAACCGGAAGGTGAGGTGCCCCTCCATGAGGTAGGCAGTACCTGGCGGGCCAGGATAGCGGGGTTTGTCTGTCATCCATCCACCTCAACACCACAAAAGCAAGGTCGGAGATATTTCATTCTTCAACCTCACCTCTTCTCATTCTGCCAGAACCTCTTTGTTACACCTTTATCTCTCATGAGAGTGTTTTTCTAGTGGATTCAACACTGATATCAGGTCTTGAACCTTGCCTCTCGTCGCCTGGTCGCCATACGTTTGACCACGCTACCACAGGCCATATTCATGTCAGATCGTCTTGCGACTCACCTTTCTCGAAGCATCACTAACAAACAATATAGAAGCCACTGGCACTCGTAGGCCTGTAAAGGTCTGCCAAAAGTGGATTATCCCTTCAAACTTGACCACCAAGCTCTGAATCATGTCGACTCCGCGTGTATTCCTCATCCGCCACGGCGAAACAGAGTGGTCACTTGACGGTCGTCATACCGGCCTGACTGATATTCCTCTTACCGCTGTTGGTGAGAAACGCGTCAGGGCAACAGGAAAGGCTCTTGTTGGACCCGACCGTCTTATTGCCCCCAAGAAGATAGCACACATGTAAGTCCCGGTTTCCTGCATCCCAACTCTCTTGGCCAACCCACCAATACCCAAGCAATCATAAAGCCGACGTACAAGTCATATTCAGTTAGGACGAGCCTCTCTTGACAAGTCCTTGAAGGATATAGTGACACAATCTGTGTTGGCATACATCCTATCTCATCTACCATCATCACCATTATATTCTCATGGACCGTGCTGATACTGTCGTAGCTATGTTTCACCTCGAAAGCGCGCTCAGCGCACGTTTGAGCTTCTCAATCTTGGATTAAAGCGTCCTCTTCCTTGGAAACCCCATGGAGCCACCAATGGAACTGGGTTGCAATGTGAGGCCGAGGTTGAGGTTACAGACTATATTCGGGAGTGGGATTACGGTGACTATGAAGGCATCACATCACCAGATATTCGCAAGATCAGAGCCGAACAAGGACTCAAAGGTTCATGGGATATCTGGAAAGATGGGTGTCCCGGCGGAGAGTGAGTGCATACCAACGTGCTTGGCTACCCTAGACTTTGATGGCTTATTATCAATCACGACCTTTCCACTAGCTAACAGTTTTCTCAGGAGTACTCACGATGTCACGCGACGAGTTGACCAATTGATCGAAGAGATCCGAGAGAAGTGGCACAAACCATCAATGGACAAGGGCAGCGATCAGTGCGGTGATGTTTTACTTGTTGCACATGGGCACATTTTACGAGCCTTCGCAATGAGATGGGCTGGGTACGCTCTGCAAGAAGGGCCGACCTTTTTACTGGAAGCAGGTGGAGTTGGAACACTAAGGTATATTCTGATGGATTTCTTCTCCGATGCATCTGCTGACAATAGTACAAGCTACGAGCATCATAGAATAGAAGAGCCGGCTCTCCTCCTTGGCAGTGCTTTTGTGGTTGAACTCGACAGCGATGATAACTAGCCTGGGCTATTTACACACAACATCACAAGCAATTATAAGGATATTAATAAGGATGGCATCTTAGCTCATATAACGGATTATTTAATAAACTTGTTTTGAGTGGTACCAAACACCGACAGCTCAGCTAGCCTGCCCCTAATCCAAAGGTGGTAATCCATAATCTCCTGGTAATCAGGCTCTAACATCACTGTCACTACTCCTTTGTCTGTATACTACCAACACGAGTTTCAACAGTCGAAGCTGATCTCGCACAGACAGCGTCAGGCTCCATGTCCTAGTGTACGGCTGTGAGCTTGTACTGGCGTTTTGGACGCATATGAACAAAGCACCGTTCGGTGGCACCGGCGTCGACAAACAAGTGCGTTTTACCCTGATTTATCAAAATTAGCCCGAATGCCTCTCAAAGACAAAGGCCAAAGGGCGTGACAAAAACTACTGTACGCTGGTCTATGATTGAGTACCACGTACGGCGCCACGGGACACGACTCAGTTGATTCCAAGTATGGAAGCTCTGGAAATGCGGATGAGGCTGAATGAGGCGGGACTCACATGATATCCCTTTCCGCCTCCCAGACACGGGATCGCGCCGCTCCAGACACGCCATTTCCTCCCTTGTTTGGTTTTCAGCCCAAGAACGTCATTGCCAATTTCTCAAAGCGTACGCCGACGCTATCGAGTAATGCGCCAAGCATTATTCGCCTCATCCCTCGAAGACGAACAAGACTTGGCTAGTACCGGATGAAGAACGTACCTCGTTGGTCGCGTCCATCGGCACAAGGTTTTGGTTGATCGAAAGGGCGGGACGGGACGGTCCAGATGAGGAGGAGGGTGTGAGAAAATGTAACATGAAGGGTCAGTTATTCGGATATGGACTTTGTCGGTCATGAGGTCGACGGATGTGTTACATGCGCCGGATTGATCGTAAGTTTCGTGCATGTATGGCTGCTCCAACAGATCGTGACCAGATCGCCGGATTCTCCGCGCCGTTTTTGGATCGTAACTGGGCTTGCTACGTGAGATTGAGTGCCGATATTCATTCCAGTGCCAGAAGGTATTGACGAGTCGATCACAGTCATCCTAGATAAGGAGATACTACTACAACAATTGATAATTTATCGTGGCGTGTGGCAGTGTCCAATGGAGTTGCTATCGCAATCTTGCATAACAAGGAATGTCAATCAGTATGCAGGTATAGAAAGCAGGCCTTCAACTCTATAAACCTGCATGATTTGACTAGTGCTTGGTAAAATATTGTAGTATGATTGTCGAGTCTGTAAAGGATGAATGCAATTGACTAAGGTAAGATGAAAGCTCAATCTTGGTCAATTCTTCTTCGACATAACTGAAGGCCAGTACCGATCTACTAAATTTGCCCATATATCAAGTGGACAAGTATGTTTACAGTCTCTCAGAGCTTTGTTGCCCGAGCGATAAACGCTCTCCTGGTCATGGTAAGTCCCTTTTTTTCTCCGTGGCCATGACCGTGACCGTGACCATGACCATGACCATGGTGACTCTCCCCTTTAGGATCCTTGAATGTAATAGGTTCCGGGAGCTCCTGGTAAGCAAACTCGGTAAGCCCAGCATCCTCAAACATCTTCTTGATGTCCTCCTCTGAAAATCCGTGGTGCGTAATGCCACGGTGTGCAGCATCCTTGGGGTCTATCTTGTGCGCGACAAAGTCGATAATAAAGAGCACACCGCCGGGCCTGAGACGCTCAGCCAGTCTCTTGGACGCTAGGCCAGGCCTGTCAAAATGGTGGAAACCAAGTCCCACGCCCGCAACATCGAAGTCAAAGAACTTGGCATCTGCAAAGGCTGCAGGAGAGGCATCTGTAGGATCAATCAAGTTGCCTTGGTAGGCTTGTCTAGAGGTATCCTGTATAGTGTCAGAAGGGTGAGCTGTATTTAAAAGTGTCATAGCACTGCCGGAACAGGTCTACGCCTTGTCTCGCCGCGTCGGGGATACTAACATGACTTTGAGCTTGCATGTTATACACATCGACCATATCCTGAGTGAGGTCAATGCCGATGGCCTCGTCCGTATGTTGTGTCAACACCTGTAATGAGCCGTCAGTTTCCCTTCGATGTCTCGCAAATCATGTCAATAGAAGGAAGCGCTACCCTTGAAAGCATGCCAGTACCACATGCGTAGTCCAGGAATCTGACACCATGTTTGACACCAATGAATGGAATTCTCTCCTGGATACTGCGTTCTAATTGCCTGATCGCATCCGCATTGCGCTGGTCGTACTCGTTGGCGATCTTGCTATATGTTTGCACCACGTTAGCAATGAGCTTGTCTATACTATGTAGCACAACATGACAGCGGCGACATGTTTTACAGGCGAATAGTGTCAAGCAAGTGACCGTCACAAAGCACGGCGCCACAGCAAACGACATATACATGTACGTGCCGGTCACAGATTCAACAGGTCGGGACGTCAACGTACCCAAAGTAAGCCTGGTTTTCGGATACAACATCGGTCATGGTTGCAAGTGAAACAACGAACAAGCTGTATAAGAGTAGAGATAGTTGCAGTTGCATAGAACAAGCGGGTAGTCGTAAAGGAGCAGATTGTGGGTTCACAAGGTCGAATTCAGTCAATGCCGTGTCAGACAAACTTCTGTAAATTACTCAATTTGGTCGTTTTATAGGACATGTAACGGAGACTTTTCGGGCAGTTAATCTCGTGTCGCAGACTCAACGCTCGTAGACATTTGACGATATCTCCGTAATGTCTGCGGCAAAGAGAAGGAAAAGGACCCCGCACTTGTGGTGAAGACTGACAACGCAAAATTGCTCCCTTCTGTACCTGCACGGGAGTTGCATGACGACTAACAACACGACTCCGTTGTTGCCATTTTTGATCGCATAGACCTTGCAGTGTAAGGTTTGAAGTGCCTTATGTGTATGTTTCTCTTAGCTATTGATTGACAGGACATGGTTGCTACCCTTTCGGTTTCGAGAGACAGAAAGGTCATTAAGTGTATCACATATATCTCAGCAAGTGAGGATGCACCGAGTGTGAGATGAAACATACTATCGTCGCATTCTCAGGGCTCGAGTTGTACATCAATCAGGGAATCAAATGTACTACAGAAGACTTGACGACAAATGTGACCGCCTTGGACACGTCGTACGTGATGGATTGACCGGACGGGACAAAGCCTGGGTACAGTACACATGTGGTGCTTGTTTGGCCAAATCAGGATCAAATGGTGGGTGATCCGTGATCCGTGATCCTGCGGCTGCACGAGCGCACCGGTCCGCCAACCGCGCATTGACGGGACGATACGATACGATGCGATGCGGAACGATACTCCATAGGGAGTACGTGTTCATGTGCACAACAGTCAGTCGCATCCAAAGGGCGACCGTGTTGGCTGTAGGGATTCTCCATCCCTATCCTAATCCTGATTCTCCTCCGTTTGAGCACACAACAAAGTGCCGCATGGCAGGGCTATGCATCGACCTAACCTAACTTACAAGTGGTACGAGACGGCATCCCGCTTGGTGAGCTTTGATAATTCTGCACAGAGCCCAAAAAGAAGAAATGGCGGGGTTTCGCCTCGCTCAACGCTGATCGCTGAGCCTGCAAGGGATGATACAATTCCGTAGCAGTCCCCTTGTCTCGTTTGTATTTTGGGTACATCTATGGAAGACTAGGCCCATGTACCGGCTCGCAACTCGGCAGAGCACGGGACGTTGGCCTTCGTTTGTGTGAGTCTGCCAATAGTCTGGTCTAGCAACACTGGTTTGTCCGCTGGACTGGGATGTGAACCGTCGCAATGTAAGCGAATGGAAAATGATGATCTCTGCAGGGAACAAAAGCCAATGTCGGATGGATGCATTGCACCAAATACAGATGTTCCTGCTCACCGCTTCAGCGCTGCGTAGGATACAGAATTTGGCTTTGGGGTCTTGTTATTCCATCAACAAATCCTTATGCCAGGGGGCCAGGAACCATGATAGTAGGTCGACGAATTTTGTACCCGTAGAGCGCGATGAGCCTACTGCTGGTCAGTTAATCGTTGGTGACGTGGTCTTCAATGCCACCATCAACTAAAAACCGCTAGGCACGGAGTATAAACTTGCAGACATGCCTACTCTGCTGGTGTTCTGAATCGAGGGTAAAGAGACAGCAGTTGCGAGATCGAATCCGAGACAGAATGTGTTTAAAAAAAAAATAAAAAAAAAAAAAAAAAAATAGAATCGCGGAGCTCAATTGTCACGCTGAAGCAAATCAACAACCAACTGGGGCGTGTTTCCCACAGGAGTCCACGTCTCATCATAGAATGGTACAGGCCAGGTCAAGTCAACGGGCATTCTTCCGCCTGCAGGTCGCCGTGCATGCAGGCGAGGTCTCGTGGTGCCGGAGTACCTGTGCAACGAATTCCACTCGTGTTTTGCAGTGCTGTATTGACAATTAAACGAGACAGCAAATGCCTTTGAAGTATTCTTATGCTGAAACGTTTGTTTATCGAATTGGTTTTTTTTTCTTTTCGTACTGGACCAACAAAAAAAGAACAAACAAAACTGATTGCCGTTAAAACTCATTAGAGATTGGCATGCTTGTTCTTCCCTGATAGCCATGGTCAAAGTTGAGTGACGAGAGGCTGGCTGAGTGTGGGTTCTCTCCCAATGATGGAAAAAAGATCGGTTCCGGCGCCCCTGTTATAATATTCACACTGTAGATTGATTGTTGGCGGTACAGGATGACATGCAGCCGGGATGGCGCGAAGCGACCTGCGACCGTGCCGCGCCGTGAAATTGCGACGTGGCAAGGCTTCGATGGATGGATGGATGCAGCTGCAACTGTCAACCCTCGCGTTCTTTTTCCTTTTTGCTTTTCCTTTTTTTTTTCTTTCCTTTTTGTCTTTGTCTCATCTCTCTCTGTCCAAGTTCCAAAGCTCCTTCAAAAGTTCAATCCTTTTTTCTTCTTTTTTCTTTTTCCTATTATGCGTCCTATGGAGCCAGGCACCTGGGACGCTCCCACCCCTCCCCCGAGAACGAAAGAAGAAAGAAAAGAGAGTTGATCTTCTTTTCTGACACACCCCTGCTGCCCCCTCTTTTGCGCTGCCACAATTCAACAAGCAATCAAATCCATGACACAGTAGCCTTGCCTGTCTCATTAAGGTATGGCGGCCCGACCATTAAAGCCACGGTGCCCGAGTAAAAACTGGGACGGATTGCGGGAGACATGCAACCTACCCGGGCTCTGCAAGGGTCTTCCGCATAAGCTTCCACTCACGTGATTCCAAGTCGACGTGTGCGATTGGCGGTCCGGGCCTTGCCAGAGGCAGGCCAATAGAGGTGGGTCCTTGAGATGGAGTCGTAGGTGTGACAAGCGAGGATAGCGGCAGCTTGTGATGCAAGCCTCTGTGTTGATCATATAGTATAAGCAGTATTCCAGAAGGTAGACTCTGCAGTACTGATGGGAGATGCAAAATGTCGGTGTGTTATGGCCGACGTTGGTTGGATTGCTTTTTGCCTGTGGCTGCAATACTATTCGAGGCCGACATCGAATGATGCCCCAACTTATGACGCCCTTATATGTACCTATTTTGTGGTGGGTACTTCACGACACAGCACGGCGCTGTAAGATATGTGTCTCAAGCTGTTGCCTCGTTGATTGTATCAATCGAAGAACGATACACTGGCCCGGGTAGTAAAGGGTTAGTATCCAGTCTTGGCATGTGGTGAGCCATGCATTGATGATGGCCTTGTATCATACCTCAGGAGAAGGTATTGACGCAGTGCCCCTTTTTGTGTCTTAAACTTCTCATCCTACATTGGAGATAGACTAATAAGCCAGCCATTGCCAATGCGCACAATGTTGTAAAGTATTGGAGCGTCGAGTCTGTTTTTGGGTACATGCTGGCCATATTGATTTTCCGTCATTGAACCGTATGACTAATCGTCGCGCCCTTACATATGTGAAGGACCTAGACAGAAACTCAATGGCACGGCCCGTTCTTCGTTGATTTGCCAAGTGGTAGATCTAAATGTCTGTGTGCTGTACGAAAACATCCGACTTGAAAGATTTCTACTAATTGTGCCAAACGTCAGGAAAGAAAACACAATACCAGATGAAACAAGAGACGGAGGACAGAGTTTTTGTTGGAGGCAGAATATGGTGGTGATAGATGACGAATGATTGACATTGTGAGCAACTTTGTATCCCTGCATCAAGGTTGCAAAATGGTTCCAACATGCTCTGGAAGGTACAATGCAAGGGCATTTCGTCCCACAGTAAAGCTTAGAGTTGGCAGTCGATGCTGGACTAATGAAACATGCCTGCCTGCCTGCCTTAGTACCTAAGGTAGTTGGTAGTTTCTGTCAACAAGTTTGTAGGTAAGGTAGGCACGGTTCTCGCTCCCACTTTTTCCCGCTTCACAAATCGACCACTCCAGCAGATTTCCTGGTCGCCATGGAAATGATGAACAAGAGGGAATTCCTCAGCTGCATCCTGTTTGCCCTATGTAATGATAGAGCATCTTTCTCGTCGTGCTAACGTTGTTTGCGAACATCCACCAAACAGCTTTGTCATCGTATGTCAAATTGTGCAGCCTTTTAACGCCTTCACCCTGCATCTTGGCTTGGTCATGTGAGTACCCACTAGGGTCTGTTATTCTGTCATATATCGTTCTACTCAGCAATCAATTGACGTCAGCTTTTCGTGGAACTCTTGGGCGATTTCTCGATTCGAGTGGGTGTCGCTGAAATTGCTGTGCCTATCCCACGATCTCCGTCCTCACCCTTTTAGGAGATCAGAAGGCAACTTGCTGATCTGACTGATAGACAAGTGAAACCACCTGCATGATCTGATAGGCCGGTTCGCCCTGAGAGAACTAGATCCTGCGAATCAAGTCCCAACACGGAACAGGGGTCGCTGCAGCTCCGCTCATTCGTGATGTCCCTGTCCCTCAACACTCCGCCCTAGCTCCTCAGATGGATCGAGACATGCGCATTCAAAGGTGTCGACACCATGATACCGTCCAGTTGCAAACCTGGAGCTCGGGAAAACAAGCAGATTGCCCGTAACAAAGTGACTGTGAAGACGCTGGTGTCTATGACGAACTGTCCCTGCTAACATACACATATATGGCATGGTATCCCACCTGATCCTGGCACACCACATTTATTGTGGGCTCAGCATCAAGTTCAGGAGGTTGCCTTACGATAAAATGATGAAGCTACAATGCCGCTGTCAATCTTCGACACATACTTGCCCATAACGTATCATGGCAGCCGAGTTTTGCCAGCTCAGCGATCGATGATCACTTTTATCACCACGCCTAGCGTCTCGGTTTCAACCTGTAGTTCTACCCACCCATGGGTACGGATATTCGGGAGTCTTTTCACGTGAAGCAGACTTGACGCGGCTTGCCGGGTTGGTCAAAGTTGTCTCCCTTCAACAACCCTTTCCCTGGGCGGGACAGCCCTTGCGGCCCGACGCGCACCTAGAAGCCGCATGCCCCGTAATGGACAGCCCAGGCCATCAGGCCCACCCCGAAACAGCCACTACACCGTTCAGGCGCTTCGTCCCTGTTCAAGTCGCATCATGACTGTACCCATCGCCGACTTCAGGACAATTGAACCACAATCTATCCAGAACCTGATCGGTCGATTACACAATGGGTTACTACCTATGGCTAATATAGTTCATTTTCGCCTGGAAATAGTCCGTTGTGCCGCATTCATGTCCCGCATATTCTGTGGAACATGACCACTACCCTTTGGCTTTCCTGGATAAACAAGAACGGACGAGAGCGATTCTACATATGTAGCCACGCATGGATACTTTCTGCAATCATTGTAACCCGGTTCACTAACCGAACACCCGATGCCCTGCGAGTGTAAAACGCAAGTGCATGGATCGGACGGCAGAGACACGACGCGCTGACTTCTCGTTTGGCGGTCAGCAACCACCTAATTGTGGCTAATAAGCCCGCCTCCGTCGAAGCAACTACACTCTACCACCCACCAAACACAAAGGTGTGGGTTAGACATCCTGCGGGCATCGAACATGCATATTATTATCCTGCGCAAGCAAGCAAAAGCGTAACATCGTGCAGTGCTGGCGTGCTGTTTGACATGGTCATCGACAAAATCTGCAGCGAGGAGCGAATGGGAAAGCGGACTGCTACCAAGATGAGGGGCTTGGGCGCACACAGTCGGCACGGGAGGAGCCTTCTCTGTGGACGTCTTATTAGGCCACACACGTTCCATTTACCGCATAATTGAATCCCTCAGCCGTGATTAACCAACTCCTCAATGTCTCGGCCTATCTCTCACAATCTGACACAACCAGCCAGTTCGGTCATCCTATCCATAGGTGACGTTGTTGAACAGGGTTTCGAGGCTGAGGTTGTCATTCCAGCGCAATCGCGTATGCCCTTGAATACCCTTTACTACGTACAACTTCGCCGGCCCTTCATGTCCAGAAGCAGAATAGCTGTGGTTTTCCAACTGACGATGGTTCATGTATTGACTTGACACTCCGCAAGCCAAAGACACACCCCTTCGAAACAGATTCCCATTGCTCAGTGAATGGAGCCCCAAGGGCCGCCGCTCCCGTGCCTTGGATGTGGCTAGGGATAGAGAAGCGACATTCACATACGATTGGCTCGCTGCAAGTCACTGGAATGAGCACCGTCGCTGATAACACTCAAGTTTCTATTTCGATTTCCAGAGAACCGGAGTCTGTCCCCACAGTGAGCGTTCATGACACGCAATGGGGCTAGGGGTCAAAGGGGCACAAACCGATCCAGCAATTCGGTGCGATCCAATGGCCAATAGCTGGCTAGCCCCAACCCCAGGCTTGTCATGTTGAAGAATACGACAAGTCGGTCTACCTGGTACCCAGGGCCATCACAGTGTTTATTCGATATGTCTCTTTGCGCCCACTTGAGAAGCTCCGCTATCGGAATATTCATTTTGCCGTCACAGCGTTCCCATGATTTTTCATGAATAACATGGCTACAGGGTATTCACAACTGATTCAAAACAGTTAGTCTGGCAATAATGGACACGGTACTTGTATGTGCGCTGATTGATTCAGCCACTGGTCCGTCCTCCTCAGTCAATCCGCAATCACTTCGCTCCAGTCCTCAACAGTATCCAGCAACTGAGAATGCTCTTATTCTGGAAAACACCGTTTAAGGGAGGTTTTGGCGGAGCACTGCCTGACTACGAAAGAATATCTTCTCCGCACCCTCTCAATGGCGCGAAGTCCAAGACGCAAAACCAACACGCCAATCAGCATCCCAAACACGGCCCTCGGTGTTTTTCTGACGAGGAATTTTAGGCCATGTGGAGGGTAACACCTAATCAAAATGGGGAAAATGAAGAACTAAACTGTGACTACCAGGGGTGAGCTCGACGAGGGTCACCAGACATGCAAGCAAGTGAAAACTCGTTTTCATGAGCCATCTCCCATGGTCCGATCTAAAGCGACGGGCACCCGTTCTGTTGGGTTTATCTGAAGTCGTACTGTGTGCTTTCTTGTGCCTGACTGGTCGCTTATTTCAAGCCAACTCTGGCGTCGATGGGTGAGCGTGGAGCTGATGTCGACCTGCATGAGTCGTGTGGGTGCGCTCGTCAGCTGGTCCCTGTCAGCGAGGGGCGCCATCCCAAGAAAGAACAAAAACATTCAAGGGCACATGGGCGGCGGACCAGGGTTGAGTAGATGGGCTGCTGGTCGATTCCTCGTGCGTGGACAAGGTTTTACAGCGTGTTGGGTTGTCAAGCCCGGCGCTACCTCGAGAGTTGCGGGTTGAACCGCAGTGCATTCGCAGATTCGTAGGCGGGTGCTACCAGGAATAGGGCCCCCGGTGGGCCCCCGGTTATTATTCTTTGGTCGAGAAGTGTCACTCATTGCCACGATGGCACGCTCTACCGCCATTTTGGATGGCACATTATGCGTTGGAGAGAAGTCATCACATTCATTCCATCTTTCCGCTGCGGCCAAGCACTGCTCTGGCCAACCCGTACAATCCAGCGATGCCATACAGCGCATGGTAGTTTCTGACATTGTCTGTCGAGAGACGACTGACTGTCCGACAGCTTATTGAAATGATGTACCACATTGAATGAATAGTCCTCCGCAGGTCCACGAACCTTCGAGCCACTTCTGGTCGATATCGGGCTATCAGACAAACAAAAATTGAAGGCGCTGGCAAAACGAATTGTCTAAACCAGCCATTCTAATAATGCATCGGATCACACGCAGGATTCGAAAGGCACTGATTAAATCCAATCACCGGCCTGTCGGGTAGGTCACCACGGTTTGAGGACCACAAGGAGAGCAAGTTTCGTTAAGAGTCCCGATATCTCGACGTTGGTCGCATAGCGGGAGCGCTCTCACGTCAAAAAGTGTACGCAGTGATACCCGGTGCTTGTCGCATTGCATATCAGTATTTAGCTGTCCCAAATTCTTCCTACAGCAAATGTAGCGGTGAGCAGATGCAGTTCGAAGCGTGTTGAAACTGCGTGTCAGCTTGATGATTGACCCCGCGTTTTGAAAGGGTGGGTTTGTTTTCCAGTTCTCGTTATGAATCTGGTCGTATTTACCATGATAGCATGACCAAGACCTCTTCGATGTCTCTTTTTCTCTCCGGGCACTACTGTATGAGAGCGGCACGTCACCTGGTCGTGGGGTCCCGTTGGGTCGGACAGTCCCTGACACTTTGATGCCGTGTATGGGTACCGTACAGGTACTCATCAGAGGCCAGGACGGTGGCTCTGTACAGGCTGAACACTGCGCTATTGAGACAGGGTGTCAAGTATAGCTGGCGTACTCTATTCTGTTGATCTAATGCAAGCTCACCGACATCACTATCGCCTAGCGGATCCTACAGCTCTGCCGCACGGCGGCAGCGAACGAGGACGGCCCTGAAGCTAGATGAGAAGGGGAATGGATAGGTTGAGAGGGTCACTGGTTTCAGCGTTTCAGTGTTCCAAAACCCTAGCATACCAACGCATGCCGGACCGTCCCAGGTAACCCAGCGCCGTGCAGCGCGCGATCATTGGCGAGGCCTTGACCCTTGTCCCGTAATCCCAGAAACTCGTCATACACCGTCACCGTCACACATCTCGCTCTTGCGAAGTGAGTTGACCTGCTGTCATCTATACACTCAGGGGAGGGAGCAATAATCTATCAGGCATTAAAATCTCGCTGTCAAGATGCGTTAAATGCGACCTAGCTCATGTCTCCCAACATAGCTGAACAAGTTCTAGGTATTGTGGCTGATGGGTCGAGCTGCCCGTTACCATTTCAAGGGCGGTGGGACATGAAATGGCAGATACGTACTCGGCCTATACATGGCATGGTAAACAAGAGAATGAAATGGTAAAACTGGAAACGAGAGGATAAAAATTACGCAAAAAGAGCAACCGGGCAATTGCATGAATGGTACCAAGGCATTGGCATGGAGGCGACACTAACTGCTTCCATCGGCCATTTCCAATATTGTCGTCAAGGCTCGAATCCGCCGCACCGAGGCAGCGAGATCCACCAAGCAGGCATAGGCTAGACAGAGCCACACGGCTGTTACCAGGGTTAGGTGTGTTCTCATACGCATGGTCCCATCATCATCATCGTGATTCATAGGTTTACACCTGACCCATAACTACCTGGTCGACCCTACTCAACCAGGCTCAAGGTAAATGTACTACGGAGTACGGATACTAGTGCAGCCTTTACCCAAGGTAGCAAAAGGCATCTGGCTCTGGCTCTGACACTGGCACTCCTTGCACACACTGGTAATGCATCCTGCGGCCGCCTCTGCAACCCGCCGTCGGGAACAAGCGCGAAACCCCGGACCACGCAACGGCCCAAAACTCAGGGCTCTATCCGTAGAAACCCCCAAAACCATCCGCCCGCAGTATCACGTCCCAGCCCCGACATCATCTATTCTTCTGTCCTTGTTTTCACCATGTTGGGACATGGGAGCATTTTTCAGCAGCTAGAGCAAACACTTGTGTCGAGCCTTGATTGGGTAGCCGTTGGCTCACGAACTGAGTGGACAATCTTCTGACCATCCTTTGCGTGCGATACTGGGTCTTTCTGCCTCTTCCCTTTCTATGACTTGATCGAGACGCCGTTCTTGGACAGGCTGAGGTCATCTAACAAGTCAATTTGAGGCTTGGGCAACTTCTCACAGCTGATAGGTTCGGCGGTTTCCAAGCTATCTGTGCCCACCTGCCAGCTCTTACGTACATCCATCCCACAAGGTCGCTTTCCCAAACGGGCCTTCACCAGACTCTCTCTCTATCACACTTTTTGACCCAACACGCACAACCGTACCAATGTAAAGTATGAGATAGGGTTATCTTGTTTGTGTTGAAAAAGTTGACGTACTTATCCCAGACGTTTATCGCACGCACATTCTCGACAGATCACTACATTTTGTGCTGTCAGTTATGTGGAGAGTGTGTGCCTGCTTTGCTAGCAACTTTTGCGTGCATCCAGTGCAAGACTGCCTGTCAAGACTATTGCTCTTCAACCTGCCGTCAGTCTCGGAATACGGAGCGTCTGTCACGGTTGAGACGGTTGTTCGGCGCCTGCGTTGCCCGCCCGTCTCGGTTGTATTGCCGCTGCAAAGCTCCTTGCAACATGTAGAGGACTTGGAACTCGTGCATGTTATGCGGAAATTGTTGGTAGATATTAGGTAGACCATAGCAATCATGCTGAGCTTTTTGTGTCAGATATGGGAACCAACCCTTGCGTCTCTGCGGCTACGAGTTACACAAATTCTGCAAGGCTATGACACGGTACTTTCTCGTCCCAAAGTGATTGACGTCGAGCCAGTGACCAGTGCAAGCCAATGGTGATGGCGAATGCTGTTAAGCAAGAAATAGTTGACCTCCCTGAATGAAGGCATTCTGCATCATTTAGCCTGCAGTCAGTGCAGGAATAAGACAAGGAGGGAGGCGCCGCACCCGTTGAGATGTGTTCGGTGGACATTCCAGCACAAGAGACAATTGTCTTGTTTTATTCACCTCGGCTTTGGTTTTCTACTTCACCTCACTGTATGTAGTATTGATGAGACTTGCTTTAAGCAAATGTGATTGTCATTTCCCTTGGGAAGTCCCTAGAGAGCAAGGAGGCTTCGCACGTTAAATGTCATGGACGCGTCTAGACCTGGAATGACAGCGACGCCATTGAAAATGCTCAGGTCTCCACGGGAAGTCTTTTTCTTGCTTCTTTTTGCCGAGTTTGTAGTAGAGCAAGAACACGCCGTCAGGCAGATCGACAACCAACTCTATTTTGCCGCATCCCACGCAGGGGCCTCTTTTTCAGCAGCGAAGACAAGAATGGTAAAACCGAGACGTTGTTTGAGGACTATGAGGCTGGGAGCAATACCTGCCTAGATATTACAGCCTGGTATAGCCTTACGCTTGTTGCTTGTCCCTTAGCCTTGGACTTGCCTCACTCGGCGATTTCAGGCTTCTAGGTTTGACGACGACTGTATAGTACCAATCACCGTCACCATCATTAATGTTACCCGACTGCAATACTATACCCAATAACCCACTCTGCTCAGGTATACTTGGTACGTGCTCGGCTGGTCATTTCATGGACCTCCCGTGGTGATTTTCTGGCCCTTGACTTTGACGCCAGAAACGCCCTGTCACTGGACCCAGTTCCATTGGTTCTTTGTTTCTTCCACCAAGTACTCCAGTTGTCATTGCCCGCATATTTTGGAAGCTTGTTAAAAATAGTTTCACATTAACTAAGGCTTTTACTTTTACTTCTACTTCTACTTGTACTGCAGCTGTAGTATGGGCTGCTGTGCAGTCCTGACTTGAGTTTTGTGTTGCTCATTTAGCACCTTGTTTTAGTACAGCATTAGTACTGGCAGCCCACCCCGTACAAAGTGATGAGTACCAGGCACCTTCCATGGAACAGTCGGGTAAAATACAGTACAGTATCATAAGCTTACAGTGCATTTCAGTGTAAGCCGATGGCCTATCGCTAAGTATGGAGGTACCTACCTAAGGTAGGTTTTGGTCTCCCATGAAAGTGGTTTTGGTGCTAGCTGGGGCTGGGGCCGGCTCCCTGGGAACGGCACGACACCGGGCCATCCGTCCCATTACCTTACTCCCGCCCTGGCCTCCGCCACTTGTCCACCCTAAAATGCCCTTCCTTCCTTCCTTCTACACCTGCACCTGCCTGCACCTGCACAAACCCTCTCTGGTCTGTCTCATTAGGCCCACACCCAAGACGCACCCCTTCCTTCTCTTCTGTCGCCCTCTACGTACAACTTCCCTGTCGCCGCAACTGCAGAGGATAAGGCACCTGGGCACCTGCTGTAGGTAGGGAGCTGGAGGTGGTAGTAGTAGCACCTTGCCTCTGACCTGTGACTCGAAGCTCACACTTTCTTCCATCCATATTTCTATTTCCATTTCATCTCACTTCTCCATCAATACTCCCCAAATCCTTAACCTCCCGTTTATTGCCAAAATCCCCTTGTTTTTCAACAGCTTCAAGAGCAAAAGGGAAAGCCCGCAACAGCAGGGTAATTGATCCATTGACCTCAAATCACCGAGATCTCGCTTGCACATATACCGTATATGTACTGCCCCTAAGCTATCTCTCAAGAAGCCAACAAAAAAAAGTGCACAGAAAAAAAAAAAGAAGAAGAAAAGAAGAACAGAAGAATACATCTCGTGCTCTCCTCCGTTCTCTCGTACACTGCACTGGAGGTCCTCTCATCAATTTTACACACTCTCGTGGGATATCTCATCTTGCAGCCACACGCAAAGCAAGACAGCAGGAAGTAGGTAGGGGGAAAACACTCTGTCTCTCACCTGACTATTTCCGCACCCCCAGGAAAGGGAAAGAAGAAAAAAAGGGCCCAAAAGCGACCCCTCTTTTTATTTGTTTTTCTTTTCCCACACCCAGCCCTGGTCGGTCCCAAGTCCCAAGTCTTCCAAGCAAATCCACAATCCCCAAAATCCCCAGGCTCCGTTTACGGTTGGGTGGTTCCTGGTTTCTCCCACGCCGTGGATCAGATTGGATCGGAGGTTCCTCCCATTCCCTCCCTCGCTATAATTGTCGGCCTGTCCCGCCGCACTCTTCCCGCCCACGTCAGAGACCATTTTCACTCTCCTCCGCTGCTCGGGAACCAGAACGCTTGTCAGGCCTGGCTTTGGATTGTGGTTCCAAGACCTCGTGGAATCTGCTGTCATCTCCCACCGAGACATTCACTCACTCGTTCATTCTTGACTCATAGCAATCGATCATTCCGACGAATTGCACGGGACAGGAGTAGGAACCAGGATCAGGACGCGCAACAGTAACAACAACAGCGACAGCACAAGAAAAGTACTTGACGGCACCTTGACGACTCGGATTAACTACTCAGCCATTTCCGCTTCTCTAAGTTTTGGGCTTGGGATATTTCCTCTACCAAATGCTCATTTGCAGAAACACTATCCAGCTCACCCATCTGCACGCATTTGGTATCATTGACGTCGACCGCATTCGCCCATTTGTGGCCCTCGGCGCATCAACATAGCATGGCTGACGACAGCTACCGAAAGGAGTATCCTCAGCACAGCCGCCCAGACGACACTCACTCTCGACCCCAATCTCATTATCCTCCACCGCCGGATACCGCCCAGCGGTCCTCCGACGCTCCCCCAGCCAGTATGGCTACCTCAGTCACTTTACCCTCTATTCATGATTCTCGCGGTTACGGCCCGCCGCCTACTGGCCCGGGACGGGGTTACCCTACTGACCCGCGATATGCATCTCCCAATGCCGTCAATGGTTACCCGCCTCCCGGACAGCAGCCTCCCCCGCCCGGCCAACCGCAACAGTATCTGCCACCGTTGCAGCCGCAGTCTGACCCCAGACCAGCCTATCCTCCTCCTCCTCCGCAAGATCAGCGCGGTGGTTACTATGATGATCGCCGTCCTCCATACGGACAAGAGCCGTATGGTCAAGATCCTTACTATGCTTACTATCGTGGGCAACCTCCTCCAGGACCTCCGCCAAATGGCTACCGTCACCTCCCTAATGGTGTTTATGAGTATCCCCCAGTTGGGCCAGGTGGCGCGCCTCCCTTGACCCAGGCAGCTCCTCGACAACGAACATCAATTGCCTGCCGATATTGCCGAAAGAGAAAGGTTTGTGATCTGCGTGGTGCTTGAGAACATGTACTTTGTATTTGCTCGAGGATGCTAACTATCTATAGATACGATGCAGTGGCTACCAAAGCGCGCCCGGTGGCAAGTGCCAGAACTGCGCTCGCATGAACCAAGAATGTATCTTTCAGCCCGTCTCCTCGTCGAGCTCCACAGCGTTTATTCCTGTATCAGCAGTCCCGGGAGGTGTTCCCCCTGGAACACAACTGTTTGGAGCGTACGGGCAACCACTGGCACCAGGGACTGTCCCGCCGCCACCACCTCATGCCGGTTACCCTCATCCTAATCAACCACCACCTCCAGGAAACTACTACGCGCCTGTTCAGTCGCCAACTGAATCCTTCTCGTCTTACGGAGATGCGAGAACCGATGACGGAAGCCAGCTGGCAGGCAGACGCCGACGTAGAACTTCAGAGGAACAAGATGACGCCTACAGATTGCCACCTCCACGAAGTGCAGTAGATGAAGACCCACGAAGAAGGTCTCCCGCCGAGTTCAGTAACCACAGTAGCCCAGGTGGTGTTGGATATCCGCAGTATCAAGGTGCAAGGCAGAGCCCACGCAACCCGACGAGCGGCACCCTACCTCAGGCTGCAGCGAGTGGTAGCTATGCAACTTCTGCGCCCGGTGGTCGATCTCCAACAGGCCAGAACGGGTCAAGCGGTGCGTCCACCCCCGCCAGACAGGGACAACAGTCCCAAGGAGGAAATTCGTCGATCATGAGTCTGAGCAACTTGGTAGACAAGAGTGACATCGATAAGACCATGATTGACAGGCTCAATCGACCAGCACCTGGTCAGCCAGGTGGACGACGAAATGTTAGCCGTTAACGAGATGACGATGCACGAGTTGACGCTGCCGGACAGGTCAACGGGGAGGGTCTAAATTTACACACGACACGCTTGCCGACGAGTCTGTCGGTTTCCGCAGGAAGGTTGCCGACATGTTAATGACGATTGCTTTGTTATTAATACCCTGTCCAATACGATTCCACGCCTACATTTTCGTTGACCGGGAAGCGACAGGAGCGTGGCTGGAAGGAATAAGAAAACGAAAACAAACCACAAAAAACCAAAAGCGGAGGGGGGACGCGATAAACCATACAGGACAAAATGACAGGATCTAGAAAAAGACGCGAGTTTGGCAACAAACGACCCCTCCGTTCGGTCTCGATGTTTTGCGGGATTGCCGTTGTTGGAACTTGATTTATTTGCTATTGTTGTTCACACCTTGTTTGTTACTTGGGGCAGGCAGAAGATGTTTTGTCCAAAAAGCACCATGTGCGAACTCGTTGTATTCTTTTTAATCGGTCGGTCACGTTGTGTTTCCAGGAAAGACGGATAGCCTCACGGCACCATACGGTTCTATTTTGATTCATGCTGATGCTTTGTTACGTTCTTACACTTGGGCAGGGTCGGGTTTGGTTTTGTTGGGTGGGTGGGTATATCGTGTCTTGGGCTACTGATAGCATGTGGCATAGACAGCGAGAGCCGTAGCGATACGGACTTGCGTTGCGTCTATGTAGTGAGCTGGGAGAAGTGTCTTGGGGAGAGAAAAATGGTCAGATGATATAGGAATGATGGGAGTGGTACATGCAGACACAGCAGAGGCCAGGGCTCGATGGTAGGAGGATGGCGAAGGATAACGGTGTGGGGTGATTTTGGGGATTCCTGTTGACATGGTTGTTGTTTTTTTGCCTTGGTAACCAAGTGTCGATACAGCCAGATTCCAATACAATCAGGACTACTATTGCTGAAATGGTTGTGGTCACGTCAAGCATTTGATATGTGATATGTGATATACGATGTACGATAAGCGATTTCAAATCAACAATCGGATTGTTTTGTGCTGCTTTTGCCCATCAAAGCCTGGTCAGGTACGGGGGCAGAGGGAAACAATGGCGAATTAGATACCTATCCAATCAAGAACTCTTGTTGGCATCGAAGGGGCGCAACAGGACCAGTGGCTCTTAAGCGTTGAAAACAGGACTATGGCGCTGAAAGTGATGCACTAACAAAAATCAAGCCAGTCTAAGCCCAACGTTTGGACCTTGACCCCAGTTTGCTGTACATGGATCCATGTGAAAGATGAATTAGCAAGAGAATTCATATTCACGGAGGTTGGGAGAAAAGATGCGCAGGTCAAGTAGAGAAGGATAGGGAAGGGGGTCAAGTTTGGAGGGAGGGGTGAATTCAAGCTCAAGGCAAGAAGGCAAGGAAGCAAGGAAGCAAGGAAGCAAGGAAGCAAGCAAGCAAGCAAACCAGCCCAAAGCCACGATACGTTGTCCGAGGACTTCTAGCGGATACACGGCAGATGCCGCAGTGAGACCAGGACCGGGGAACAAGTACAGTATGAGACTTTTTTATTCCCTCGTTGATTTTAATTGTGATAAACGACATGTAGACAATACCTGGTACTCTACCGAGCAGGAGCCAGTTTAGGGCACGGAAGAAGCGGGAAAGGCGTCTGCAACAGGGGAGACAGCACAGCACTACTACCTACAGCACATTGTACCACAGATACAAGAGTTGATTGTGCAGTGCAGCATAGCGTAGCTTTGAGTCAGGCTCAGATTCAAGTCCATGTGCAAAGGGGACATTTGCCAGAGAAACACTGAGACTCGAGACTGAGATTAGGTCAAGCAGGCGGCTCTTTGTTTGCTATGGAACCTCTAACGTGAGCCACAGTATCTAGTTCTCACCCGCCTTCGCTTTAGGCCTGGTTTAGTGAGAACAACGGCGGGTAGTGCGTAGTATGGCACCTATGAGGAGGCAAGAGAAGACACGAGAAGAGGGGAGAAAGAGGGGCGAAAGAATGGAGACGGGGGTTTTTGGATGACACCTCAAAGTGCACTATTTTACGACGTGCGGGAAGTGTGCAGTAGTGGGTGGATGGATGTTGATGATGGCTGGAGATTCAGCTGAGCGGTGAAATTGAGGATGGAATACGTACCCGGGTTTACCTACAGACGGGCATGGACGCCCAGGCTCAGCGCAGGACGGGAGAAGCACATGACCGTAGGCTGATGTGGTCAGGGGCATTGAAGCAAGACATTCTGAGCAAGTCAAAGCTGAATGTTTGTTTGTTGTGGCTATCCATGTTTTGGTTTGCTTTGCTTTTGTGTCTGCCACCATTAGTGGCCTTCGCTGTCCTTTGGTTGTCGTGGATGCCAACAGATGCATTGCAGCTTTAGTTGAATCCATCCTGTGGTATGGTACATCAACCGAAGGCATTACGGAGGCGGGACTCTTGTAGATTAGCGGGAGCGGTCGCTACCTCAAAAGTCTAGTCTAAGCTCAAATCTGGATAAATGTCTGATAAAAACGAAACATAGGTAGGCTTTGGTCGAATAAAACTGACCACGACAAAGCAAAGCCGTAGGCACCAGTATCGAAATGATGATTTACTCGAGAAAATTCAAACAATCAAAAAGAAACTCGGTGTGAACCCACATTCTCATCAATCTAACCACCTATTACAGTGGACAAGGCCACAGACTGTCATCCATACCTCGTTGTGGTGTGTTGCAATTCCAAGGACCCGTTTTCTCTCAACAGTATGGCATTAGGTGCTCAGCGCTGCCACTGTGCACTTGCGCGGTTTGCCCAACGGCTACAAGTTAGGGCCAGGGCAGGGCTCGGCTTATCAAAAGAGCATTCGATATCTACTATAGAAAGGGGGTCGAGGGGTCGATCAATTGGGGTGTGTGTGACGTTAGGCCTGCAGTGAAGTACAATCCAGGGGATAGTAGCAGAGGAGGAGAGCATATTAGATCAGGCAGTGGATGAAGTGATGAGGCGGTAAGGTTTTGCACGGACTGTGCTTCTCTCGAGCTTGGGAAAAGGGAGTGGAAATGAGTCAACTGAGGACAAGGGAGAATGAACGAGGGAGAAGGGAGGGAGCAGCCGTGGCCACTTGTGCAAGGGGGCGTGAATCCAATCCAGGTCCAGTCAACGAGAGTGCTTGGTGTATGTGATGTGATATAGCAGCAAGGTGATAAACCCGAGGGTTGTTTGTGATTGTTAATGGCCGGAGCGGGACACGAGGAGGGAACCTTTCCGCTGTGGGTGGACGGACTTTGCCCTTGTTTACGTGTTTGCTACGTGTGATACGATATGTGATAGAGAGGATCTGGACGAGCGGAATGGTCTTGCTAGTTCTTGGTTTGAGCCTGACCCAGTTGCCGCTGTCAAGAACGAGACACGATGAGGTTATTCACCGTAGAGTTTGTGACAAAAGATTTTGTGGACCAGCTAAAAAACTTTGTCTTGAGACAAGAAGTGCATTTTGAAAAAGCATTTGTCCAAATTATGTTGATTAAGTTTCCCGACTCCTAAAATTGTCCTAGTTTCAAAAATCTGAGTCTGCAAGGAGGAATTCGCCATAATCAAGGGACCTGATCGCGCGACATTTGAGGTTACTGGCATGTAAAGACCATGAGAGAATGAACGACTCGGAGGTCAAGAATCATAGGTGTGTCTTAACCATGATCGACGGAATTGTCAACTCTTGATATGCTCTTAGTCCCGAGAAAGGGATCGACGTAGAATGGTAACCTAACTATCGGAAAAAGGGGTTTCACACGATGAAGCTGCACATGCCAAACCACGAAATCAACGTGGGTTGAGAGAGCTAGGTATGGACCGTCCCGACGGAAAGAGATGATTTTCAAAGACGCTGCAGAACAAGGGAGATAAGAAATGCATTTGGTTGCTGTACGATTTATTTGTCTTAGACACTTGCCCACCATCCGACGACACTCGAGAATCGACGCGTGGCACAAACACTTTGAGCCTACACACGCGAGCAGAAATGGATAATAAGAGACACAGAAATGGATATTTCACTAGGTAAGGTATGGAAATAAAACCCGTGCGGAATGAGTGAGCTACGCCTGTAAAAATGCCAGTTGAGGCTCTACAGTCTGTGATGACTTCGCCTTGGTGTTTTGTCTTACCTCCCTCTCCACACTTTACACACGCCCATTTCCGACACTCTGGAAGCCAGGGTAAAACTGGAACAAGAAAAAAGCTTGCCAGTACTTTAGGCTTTTTCTAAACGCAGAGTAAAAAAGCTCTTTGCCTATCTTAACCTCCCAAGAACCTGGAAACCAAACTTCCATCCCCGGTTTCTATAGCCATCCCGCTACAAGCGCAGCCATACAACTCCGGGGGCGTATGCGGAGCACCCACCGTTCTTGTACCCTTCTATGTAGAACTGTGGCCGCAAACGACGCAGGAAGAGCGGTGTCGAGGCTCTGGAATGCGGATGACGTCGGGGCGAACCTCTGGAAGCTTTTCTGCACGAAGGGTCCGAGTATGCGGGCTTATCCTCGGAGACTCCACGGTCGAAATGTGGAAGCGGCATTGGAAAAGGAGAAACGGGCGGTAAGCCATGAGCTGAAAGTTTACAACTTCGTTGGCGAGGACGAAGCAAGAAGGAGGTTGAGTGGCTCCCTCCTTCCCGCTTCCGGGTGGGCAGTCAACGGGACGTCACGGGATAACGACCAGTTTTATTGGAATAGGAAGGGAAGAGTCTGCAGTACCTTCCAGCAAGGATCTCAACTTCAGCAGCACAAGTGTAGCCGAGTCTGGACTTCCTTTTCGAGATGAATACCTGATGGTTTCATCCGTTCTCGGTCTTTGTTTTTCATTTCCAACCCTGCAACCGAATATCGCCCCTCGTTATAGCACCGGACTCGCCGTATTCGTCACGAGACGTCAACTGCTTTCTTCTACTCCTTCTGCATCCGGCCGGCAAGCATCATACGTAACCACATTTGGTGGAGATGAAGAGGCGATAATATGATCGCCTCGCTCGAGAGCCGCTGTAGGACTTTGCCTCGTCTCGCCCGATTCTGACGCCACCGACTCTTCTTCTCCGTTTCAGATGCTCGGTATACCTGTATGCTTGGGTTTGACTAGAGTCGAGAGCAGCAAGGTCTCCGTTGAAGATTATGGGGCCTTTGATATTGCCGCGGAGGAGTTGAGAGGTTCTTGATCCAACAGTTTGTGCCTTGCATAGCTGTCCGAGAGCTTCAATTCTCTCCGAGCAAGGAGCAACAGCTGATTTCGTGGCCACCTATCAGTCCAAGGTACGGCAGGAGATATTGAGGGACAATAGCACAATGCCGTGGACGTGGTCATTACCTAGACCACAAACACTTCCGTTTTCCACTTGACTCTACAACAGTAGCCCTTTGGTATCCCTTACTATTATCTTATCAAGCATGGGCTAATCAAGACTCCATTGGCACAGGAAGAACCGCAAGCTTAAGGCGCATAGCTGAGCGAGAAAGAATTAAAACAGGGTATCGACCATGATATCATTTCGGCTCATATGATACATCAAAGAACCCAAGCCGTTTTGGCCTCATCAACCTGAACTTCCGAGCGGTCGTTCAAGCAAATTCCGATCCGTTTGAGGAGATCGACTCTACAGCAAGCAGTTGCATAATCTTACAAGGAGATGAAGCGCAACAAGTTTATTGAAAGCCGCCAGAGAGCCCAGTGGCTGTCTGTTACGGCTAGGAGAATCTCTTGCGTCGTATTGAGCCCTTTGCACTTGTTACGCTTGGTTTGGAAGACATCGAGTGACACTTGACCTGTGTCATAAAGCCTTGGCTAAGGGGGCTCTCCTTAATAAGCATTACGAATGGACGACTGATGATTGTATCATACTGCAGAGTACTTTTGTTGTTCGACTGCACCTCACCTGCGATGTTGTTCAACGAGCGTTGTGCCTGGTCATAGTCGTCGAGTCGTCGCCGTCAGTGAATTCACAGGGTGACTGGAGCCAAAGCCTTCTTTGCACCCTACAGCTGGGTACTATGTTCATACGTCCATAATGACGGTTGGGGATGACTGGAATGTTGCTTCATAGTTGAAGCCAGGAAAGCAGGAAAAAGATACTGGAAGACTTGTACAGCTGTCGATTCTAGTTCAGTGGAGTTCGACATGATTCATAAGCATATCAACTTCTCTCTATAGCCTGCTAGTTCACAGCTTTTCTGGCTTCAATGAGCCCCGCTACCGAACTTCGAGGTTATGTCCTTCTCAAATTCTGGTCGAGGACTGAGCTGTTCATACACTGTCAACAAGACTGCTCGGTGGTGGTTCTTGAGGCTGGATAGTCTCTTGCTGGTAGATGCTAGAAGCATTCACGATCAAGTCCCTCTGTATTTTTGTTTGATTCTTCTGGCTTGTTCCTTGACCCTTGCTCGCCGGCCAAATTCGCAGTAAGCCTTCATGCCAGCACGCGCTGCGCTGCAGCATGTGTGGACTTGATCAACGACTCAATGGCCTCTAGTAGGCTGTAGCCATATTGTACTCCTAGCAAGATTCCCCCGTTTGATCGTGTTCAGGTTCCCACTTTCCTACATCTCGCTTGATGATTGCTCGTCGCCTTAAGGGGACTAATGCGGCCGGGCCGGAGGCCCCGGAGACACGACAGAACGCTCCACACTGTGCTAGCGAGGGCGATGATGTGTTGCTCCTGTCTATTAAAGGAACAGATCGAGTGATCTCGGTTTTATGTGGTTGTAGCTATGCACACAAAGTTGGCAATCTTGGTATGTGGACCCATGAGGTATCATGATGTGCCATGATGGGGAAGTGTTGGTTGAACAGATGGGACGGGAAGGGCCGCACGGGTAGGAAGGGATGGACCAACGCGCGACAGGGGTTGTGTTCAAACGTGCGAGATGGAGCAAGGATACTGCTACGCTAAACCTGGTTCTACTCGATCACCAGGAACACTGAGGCGCTTGGGGCGCCATTGACATGTCCTATGGCTCTACAAGCTACTGCATAATTGACTGCTTTCATGTCGAATACCTTCCAAGACTTTCCTCGTGGCTCGATCAAACAGGTGAATTACAGCGGTAACGATGGGGTCCTTGGACAAGCTAATACCTTAATTGCTAACGAGCAGCCATAGCTGTTAATAAACGAAAGGTCGGTCACTGCACTGCAGGACACCTCTAGGAGAGAACATGTTGCTCAATTTCAAGTCTAGCATTGCACATTTCAGTGTTTTTTGGGGGGGATTTCTTCCTTTTTGTAAATTCATGAATTCTGTACAAACCAACCTTGCCAACACCTTGAGTACAAATGCCAACCAGCGCTGTCATTTAACAATGCCAATACTTTCTCAGATGCCATTCGAAAGCAGTCAAATACATATAAGCTCTGTGGACGTCCAGTACCATAGAAGCTTTCCAGACCTACAATCCGCGTGAATACAATCCGTTATCCGCATGAAGAGCTCATGATCTTGGGGAGTTATCGAAATGCGAGCCTAGAAATGATGCCTGGCAAACAGTCCATCTGGGATGATCACCGGATTGTTTAGTAACAATGGCGGCGTGGGAGGTATAAAATACCTAGATTAGCATGAATCGTTTTGCATATCTAGAGTATGGGTTTGATGTTTTGGGAAGAGCATCTTTCATGCCATAATGGACTATGAGTTATTAGGGGCTGGAGACGAGGCGACGGTCTTATGGAAGGAGCGTGTCAGATGGGGTACAATATGCATGGTCTATTATATTATATGTATTTATGAGTATATATTCATCATTTCGTTTGTCTCGTCATTTGACCTCAGCGTCTCGTTGGTGGACGCATATTAATCAATATCGTATTCCTAGTAGCTGCAGTTGAGATGCTCCAGGTCGGTTTGGCCATAACGAAGTCCCCGCTGCTAATGGTATCATCAGGGAAATAACTCCTGAAAGCACACCATCACAAACCTTAAGGCCTCGGGTTTGGGCTCCCTCCACGACTTGTATTCTCCACTGGTATCTCCTCGCGTACTGCAATCCTCCCATTCTGGGCATCGCGCTCGAGGACAAAGCATCTTTCAGCGTAGATGCCCATTTCGTTCCTCCGTCTCCATATGCCGCCCAATCTTCGGACCATCACTCGTTTCCATCCGCCAACATTGAGTGAGATATGTTTCCAGGGAGTGTGGGAGCCATGCCGTTCCTTTTCCTGCACGAGCAACTGAAAAGTCTTCATTGCAGCTTCGTAGTCGCGATCTATTCCAGGTACTACCTCTTCTAAAGGGTGGAGAATTGTTTGGACGTGCAAAGTGAGGGTGTGCACTGCTGGAAAGGCACATATCGCTCGGAGGAAGGTGTTGGGGTCGCACAATCTGGTGTCTAAGTCGAGTTCGAGGGTGTGAACGAATCGCAACTGTCGAGCGAGTTCAGTTAGATCAACAGGTGCCAGGGTTGGGCATTTTTGGTCGTCCTCGGAAAATCCGACGTGATCCCTGAAGCGCAACACTCGCAACGAGTTCCGATGTGCTGTGATGGCCTCTAATTGGAAGAGGCGGGTGTGACAAGTCACGTGTAACACCTCGAGCGCCTCGATGTGGTCCTGAACCAGCATGTTCAGGCCAATTGTAGCATCTTCTCTTTTGTCAGATAGATGAGCACTGTAGTCATCCACATGGAGAGTGCGTAATCTGGTGAAATCCACGAAGGAAACCGAGTTGAGGAAGTTGAAGATAGGTACAGAGATCAACTCAAGCGATTGTATCCCAGAGAAATCCCAATGTTTCTGAACCTCTTCAGTGGTATGTTGCCAGTCATATGATCTCAACAGTAAGTTCTTAATAGGGGGCATTTGCTCATCGCAAGAGAACTTGAAGCATGTGCCTTGGCCGCGGTCTTCATAACATAACGTGCTGAGTCGAGTAGCTTGAACAAGTAGCTGCTTGAGTGCGTGTAATCGAGTCGACAGAACAGGAGTTGAATTGGCAAGCTTCAACGATGTCAACAGCTCGGCAGGGATAGACCTCGTAAAAGTATCCAGTGGCGTGCCTTCGTAGTCTCGGCGCAAGGGAAGGTTTTCGATATATAGTCGGGTGCCGTTTAAGCTGGTGCCTGGCAGACGACGAAGCTCCGAAGGCAACCACAAGTCTGCCGCAGGGATACCGCCATCTACATATTTCCAGCTGTCGTCCGAATTTATCAGCAAGAGGAGCGCGAGATTGAGGGTGGATGTCAGTACCGGACAGACTTCAAGCTCTTGATGCAAGATAAAAGATTGTTGACTCCTATAGGGTCCAAGTTGCTTGGTATGGTAACATGCTTCGTGAGATATGAGATGTGTCGAAAGAGATTAGGATATTGTCGTTCACCTTCCAAAGCCACAAGAGACTCGTTCAGGGTCAGGAATCGGTACGCTACGGGCTTTGCTATGGCGTCAAACCTCTTTGAGACTAAACGCACACATGTTAGGGTAGGAGAGTGCAAGTCCCGAAGCTAAATCATGTCTTAGTATATAGGCACACATACACATAAAGGAAATATCTTGACGCAAGTGTGGTGGCATACCTGTTCGAATATAAGAGCGATAAGTTCTGAACTCAAGCAGTTTAAGGACAGGTTTGGCGAAGGCGATGCCCCGAACGAAGTGTCCATGCAATGAGAAATGGTCGGTGATTTAAGTGACAAGCAAGACCGTGCCGGTGGCACAGAGAACGATAAGGTGATGGATGGTGAGGGATCCAGCAATTGTGTTATAGAAAGCATGGTCGGGCGGTCTGAATGTGAGCAGATGGACCAAAGAGTGTGACCGGCAAGGAAGAAATTGTTTCGGAAATGCGAATAATAAGTAGTGATTGACGGGACGTTGCTTTGTCTATGTATAAGTCGACCACCTAATATGGCACCCCGGCAATGAGCACAGGGCGTAAACTCTGCTTCTTTACTTGATGACACTAGACTAGTTGAGGCGAAAGTAACGAAGAGTGGGTTATGGGGAAATGGTCAAGCGGGAATCAAGGGGATCCTTGCTTGACATGGAATGATGAACTATAAAAGCCGTTCCAACAAGACGGAACCGTAACAAGGTTGGCTTGCCAGGATATGGAAGTAAGGCCGGAGGGGGGCGGAATAAGCTCCAGGGTCATTAATGTACATGTCAGGTCAGGTCAGGAGAAAAAAGAGTCATGGTGTGTACAGGTATGTGCGAAGTATTTTGACTGGAGATGGACCGCGAAATGGAGCTATGAAAAGGGAGTAAATAAGGAAGGATTGAATAAGATATTATCAAGTCACAGGCAAAGAAACGAAAGAGAAGAAAAATTAAGATGAATCGGAAAAATAGTGAAGCTTGGGCTATCTTGAGACACTCGAGCGAGGTGAACTAAGAATGGATCGGCTGTGGATGTGTGGACCTGCTGAGCCGCCAAAGCGATTTAAGATCGGGCAAGCTAGGGTGAGTTGTTTGTGGAGAGGCGAGAAGAGAGAGGAGGAATGACTTAAAGTATAGACGAAGGAGAAACAAGGGCTCTAGTCTGAGTCGGGGAGGTGAC
Source organism: Fusarium graminum (assembly GCA_013266165.1). NCBI lineage: Eukaryota > Fungi > Ascomycota > Sordariomycetes > Hypocreales > Nectriaceae > Fusarium > Fusarium graminum. Next base: position 71,028 of record JAAGWP010000307.1, read on the forward strand.
AGATCAGACCCTCGAGCCGGGACCAGTTGTCCTGGTTTTGAAAGGAGTAAACTAATGAGATCAGACGAATAGAGGATGAAAGGCAGAGACATGGTGTGTAAAACGACATCGGGTGCAGTACAGATGGGGAGAAATTTCTTGTGGCAGTGTGCATAGCATGAACCGTCATTTTGTGAGCAAGAAGAGCGAGAAATAGAGCACAGTTGAACTGTCAATCAGGATGCAAGCAAGTGAGGAGATCTATCCCTCAGCTCTCGAGCATCTTGAACGAGCCGGGATAAGCATGAGATAAGGGTCTCGGCCGTCGAGTGGGAAACGAGGTTAAGAAGTAAGTCGAGCGTGATGCTGTATCTCGTGATAAGTCAGGCCGAGGCAAGACAAACAGACGGCAGGCCGTACTGCTGCATGCGCAAGCAACCCAATGCAGGCTGATCAATGATGAGAATAAGCTGAGCTTGAGTGATGGCATAGGTAGCCATTATTCGAAACGAAATGGTTTGTCAAATCCATGCCGTGTGCGGGCACCTCCCAATTCCAGCGTCGTACATATTAGAACGAGAGCCAAGATTTGATATGTTTTCGCAAGACTGTCCCGAATCGGTATAAATGGATCCAATTGAAGGGAACGGCAGCCCCTCTTAGCGTCTAGATGCGGAGCCAATCGCGGGCGCCGAGATGGTGCCCCAGACCACGGTGCGGCACGCAGTGGGTGGGGGAGCTAGTGAGCCTCTGGAACATTTATTGGAACTTGGCGAGGCAATCGCATTCTTCCAACCTTGTTGGAAGTAAAAATTGACATCGATGCCTATCCAACCCCGCCATACGGAGTTATTCCACAAGTCTCCAGGATATGGACATTCTGTCGTGGCAGGGATATCGACCAATGATCCAACGCAAGCATCACGAACACTCGCTGTCCGATCGAGAATACTACCTGCCAGCGAGGCGTTAAAGAATAGGAGCCATACAGAGCGTTGTCCTTGAGGCTGAGAATCGCTCTAGTGGCTCGTGGGCTGCAGATTCCAGACCTCTGCATGGACTGACTTCAGTGCCCCATTATATGGAGGCTGTTTGTAGATTCGGCGTCAATAGCAAGCATTACCTTTCTCGGCGATAGCACTGGATATCATGGCAAGGCCAGTTGGTGGCTTGTCGAAAGAGGACACGGCTGGTGTTGATGCTGGGGAGTTGGACTTGCAATGCATGTTGATGATTTAAGATTGAAGAATTACTCGTAACCCGGAACTGGAATCTGGCAGCTGTCATGCATGTGAGACCCTCTCTCTTTCCGTGTGTTGTCAAGGTACGCATGGACATGGCATGGGCAGGAACAAGGGCATGGTGTCCGGTGCCATCCTGCCTTATTTCCCGCTGGAACCCAAAATTGGTGCTATTCTAGAAGGAAACCTTCCTTGGGGTCGTTTCCCTTTCCCTTACCTATGACGAACTTCATTATCATTGATCAATGCCTCACTGACCCCCCATTCGGCACTTTACCAAACAACGGACCTGTCGCATCGACTGCTGTTCCAAGATATAGGCGAGTTATCCCAAATCCGCTTCACGATCGCCTTAATGCCCGAAGAGTTGATGATCTCGAGTTCCGCGCCTAAATTAATACGCGCCCTTGCACGTCTGCCTTCGAGGGGTTTATGTACAGCTTCCATCTTACTTTCCTACATGCATATTGTATTGTGGTGCGCTGCGTCAAAAAGCGGGGGGGGACAAGACAGATTTGTGAAGCCATGGGGACAATGGTCGAAGGCCCCCTCATACGACGCTTCATGCTTCTCGGATATGCGTACGTGTGTATCCGCCTAGACGCAATACAGCGACAGCCAAGCTCAAGATGCCTTCTTCGCCTTCACATTTCCACCTGTTGTTCAACTTGAGTACCTGTCTTCAATAATATGATAATATAAGCAGCTTTGACACTCTACCACAACAATCAGCTTGGTCGCGACAATGTGTATTGTCTCATTTGAACTACAAGCCGCGAACTGCATGGTACATGGTGCAGGTAAAGACCACAGACCAGGGTTAGGATGTGGGTTGGCCGTTACTTGATGCGACTGGCCCGGTAGACGCTGCCTGCGGTTACATCGAATGATAATCGCCGCACCCTGAACGGCAATCGTAACATCCCTATGAATCCATGATCCTGGGACTTTCAACTTCGAATGGTTGGGCATCTGAGAACCTACCGGAAGCCGAACACTGGATGCTTCAAGAATAAATTTACCACAGTGTCAATCACATTGTGTTGCATCATGCCGTTTTAACGTGGTTTCTTTCAATATCACCGTCGTCCTTGACTGAACAATGTGTTGTAGACTTCGTCTCGGCTGCTTTTGTGCGACAGCGCCAATTCGCTAGCGACTATGAGACTTTGACCACGCTGTCGAGTCCGAGACTCGAGCCCCAAGACCTGCATCTGCAGTGAACCCTAAACGGGTGTGCATGCGTGGCCCTCTATCTCATCTGTCAGACACTGATCTTCGTCATGGACAGATCTCAAGGCTCCGACCTTATCGGTCATGGCACCTTGAAATCGTGTTACCACACATTCTTTGCCACGAACTAACTCCGAACCGATTGAGAGGAACGTGGCATTATTGGATACCTAGCATCATTGAGACGGTGCCATGATCTTTTGGATACCAGCGCCGAGCACACTGAGGTGTCACATATGATGCTTCTCGGTCGTATTAACTGCGAGAAGTCACCAGTCTATTGTATCCGTCCATCTCGTAGGAACAACGAGGTGGCCTACGCGATTTTACGTCAATCTTGAACATCAGATATGGGTTGTAGAGGAGACGGTACGATCATCGGCATGTCGAAAATGGGTATTAACTCTTTGTCTCGACGGAATTACCGACACATGAAATATAACAGAACACCATAGAATAGAACGCTTTGGGAATCTGCCCGTTCGCCGCGCCAGCCCATTTCATGCATGTACAAGAACATAAAAATATCCACCCAAAAACACTGTTTAACCTTTCCAACAAAGGTTCACATCTTCCAAGTCGTCTGGGTTACTCCACTCTGACTGTTGTTATCTCATATCAAAAGCAACACAACGTATCATGATCTGTCAAGCCTATTGGTTGGAACACCTGGGTTTCCCCCTTCCGAGCCAACACTAATTAAACTGGTCTTGTTGATTCTCATCATTGCCTCTAGTACCGATATATAGGCTCCTTGTTCTTGGGGGGTGGGCCGGTAGGTGCATCATAGATATCATCATCGTCTGAGACTTCGTCAAGTCTTTGGCGTGCGGGCGGCTGAGCCGACGGGGTTGATGCTCCGGCGCCGTGCATATGTACTTTTCCAATGGCACTGTCTTGACGGCCTAGATAGCTCTCAGTCGGTCTAAAACCAGGATGAAAGGGTTCCGTGCCGAGGCGTTCGTGCTCGGAGTACTGATTGCCTGCGTTGGAGGAGGATTGGGCTGAAGAGCCGCCTATTTGAGGGTCTGCAAAAGGATCTTCGGTAGGTTCGTCGAAGGGTCGGCTCGAGCTTCCTTCGCCAGCTCTGGGTGAAGGGCCAGAAGGCGGTGGGTAAGAACTTGCTTCTTTACCCTTACCCTCGTTGTAGGCGGAGCCGGACGACGATGCGTTGTTAAAGTAATAGTTGTTACCATTGGTCTCACGCTGAGACTCTGGCTGCTGGGGCTGAAGTTGAGGGGTTACACTGGGCGACTGCGAATCAGTGCGCTCATAAAGACCCAACTGTTTCCGCGCACTGAGGACAGCGCGTTTGTGCTGGTTGAGGGCAGTTTGCAGCTGCTCGTTGGTGTCGATGAGGTTCTCCATAGTGTCGTTATCAGGAGTGGGATTCTCCGACGTCATGTACCCCTGGATGCTGCGAGAAGCGCTTGAGCATCGGTCGGCAAATTCCTTGATAAGCTCATTATCGAGGATTTCGCTCGGAGGTGTGTTCATAACAACCTGTTCCAAGAGTTTGGCCGACGTACGGGCTTCTTCAAGACGACTGGCCAGCTCAATAGGGTCGGGGAGACGTCCGTTCGTATGGTGCCTTGCAAAGTAGTTTTGTGAGTGCGGATTCGCGGGAGGTGTGTTGTAACCGCGTGGTGGCATCATTTGCTGTGGTCCCTATCAACTCAGATTAGTCCCGTTCACCTCTGGGTGTGAGCTTTGTCAACATACACCAGAGTTTCTGGTAGCCTCTTCTTTCTCTCTCTGCCACATTGAGGTGAGCAGCGTCAGGTTTTCGTCATACGACTTTGTATGCTGGAAGTCATCGAGGGTTTCCATGAGGATCTGTCGTACATTGCGGTCTCGCAAGGCCTTGAGGAGCCCACGCACAGTATCGACGAACTTCTGATCCAAGTTTCGTGTAAAAGTTGAGCCAGGGTTATCGGTCAAGATGCGCAGGAGCATAATAGCGTTGTACTGCCACGATGGTTTTGAGAAGTATTCTTTGGATAAGTACTTGCGGATCAGGCGCGCGCATTCGGCGGCAGCGGCCGGGGAGGATTCGGCGGCGTCAACGATAGGGGGGAGGAAGAGGACTTCATCTTGCTGTTTCGTAGAGCGCATGTGATTAGCGGGAGTAAGCAATATGTCGTTGCGACTGAAGCTTACCTTAGATTTTCCTCCGGACTCGCAGAATGCTTTCTAGGCTTTGATCAGCGATGGCCAGATATGATGTGGGTGGTGTCGCAAGGCTGCGCGATGATACTGGAACATACCACGCTGTTGTGAGCTGTAGCTTCAGGTGTTCCGGCGGGTGTTGTCGCCGATGATGGTGACCCGGAGGGTCCGTCAGAAGATGCTCCTGTGAATATCATGTCAGCCAGACCGTCCTATTTATTTTGCGCTGCTCGAAGCTAGCGGCTGGTTATGGCTCGCGCGCATCGGAGTACGTACGATTGGATACATTGCTTGCTTTCTTTCTGATGCTGCCGAGCATCTTGCTCACACCAAGACCCTTCATTGACTTCATGGCTGCGTTGGAGCTTCGCGATGCAGTGGGGCGCCTTTCCGGTGGCGGTGATGGTTGTAGTAGTCGTCGTGGAAGACAGGTTTAGAAGGCGGCGAGTAGACAGCTTGGAAAGTTCGAGTTGTAGTCCTCCTTTCAGTAGAAGAGCATGAACTGAATATGCAAGAAAGATAAAAGGAAATTAAGCCCGGGCTCAAACAGGAAAGCGCCGGGGGGTCCAATGGTTTAGTTTCAGAAACGAACGGTGATGTTGGTTGGTACCTTATTCGGAGCTGACGATGTTGGAGCGTTGAGTGATTGGCGCCGTTGCCTGGGAGTAGCCAGGGTCCTGATCCTTTTGGTTGACGGTAAAGAGGCGTAGCTCTGGCGATGACTTTACAGATGTAGCGGATGTTATGACAAACACAGCGGTGGAGGGATCGGTACTGATGCTTTGACTTCAACTTTTTCCGTTGTCGTCCCTGTCTCTTCTCACCCTTTTCGTCGATTTTGTTGACTTGATGCTTAACTCAGGGCTCGGAGTAGATTGGAAAAGGGTCCGTGATGCGCCGCCCGCTAATACCGCCCCGTGCGTCACCCACTCCCTGGACTAGAAGCTTGAAGATTTGCAGGGTCCTACAAGGTCGATGTTTGACCAAGAGTCGAGTGTGCGATAAATAAGTGGAATGGGAAGGGGAAAGATGTCAAATTGTCTGCTAATCAATTCTCTGAAGCTAAATGTTGAACCAAGTACCTAATAAAATATTCCTCACCTCAAGTGGCCGCCGTTGCACAGCCTCGTCACCCTACGCAATCAACCCCTCTCTACCACCGTCCACTGCTGGCTAACACTAACACATGACAGTTCGCGTCTTGGCTTTGTCATGAATATATCATAGGTACTCTTTAGTAGAAGACGACGACGGGTAAGAACGCGTGTCGTTTGCAACATGCACAGAGGTATCGCGTAAATACAAGATCCGCGCTATCCCCGCATTATGACTTGCTCTAATAATGTTGGATCTCTAACACGGTCTAAAGTTTGAAAGCTGGAGAGGCCATCCATAGCGGTTTAAGGCATGTGTCAAGTTATTAAGCTTGAACCACGTAAGCTGCACCTCTTTACATCTTACGCTAGCTTCAAGACCTCTGTTAATATGAGACTTGTTCCATGCCTTATAATTGGCAGTGGTTCAATTATTATGATCAGATTACAGCGGGTTTGAGGTTGTATAAGCCCGACAGACTCGAGCACTACCAAATTATCAACCGTCTCGGCAGTTTTCATTTGGGCGGGTGCAACATCGAACTAGTCATCTGACGAGCAACACCGTTTTTGGTCTGCTCGGTACATAGTCCTGCGACGGTGTCAGATAGTGCTATAAAACTAGTTCAATTCCTGGCCGCTATATAATTTCTATAATGCAGCCGATTTTGCTGGCCTTCCTCCCGTGACATTCACTGCCTGCCTCTACGCCTCTTCTTCCTCGTCATCGTCATCCTCGTCCGACTCATCTTCCGAATCCAGCGATGTTTTCTCTACAATCAGATTTCCTGATCTTCCGATCTTCTCTCCCATAGTTACCGTCGTGCTGGGTTCGTAAACCATCCTCGGGAGGATCGAGGCGATTCGGAACTTGTACTCGTGTTCGTACTCCTCTGGTTCATCTCCGCCCGCCGCGCTCTCCTCTTGGAGAACGCTGTAGCACTCTACAAAGGCATACATGTCTTCCAAGGAAGCGTTCTGGGGAAATCGCCGTACAATTCGGCCGATACCCGATTCCTCGGGCATCTTGAGTGCAACTCGTACGACATTCTTATCGCTGGCGGGCGGTTCGGCCACAATTGTTGTAGCTCTCCATGATTTCCACTGTTTGCGCTTTTCCTCAAGTCTTGCTGCTACATTTGCTTCTTCTACAGCACGCTTCTCTGCTTCAACAGCAGCAGCAGCGGCCTCTTTCTTCTGGCGCGCGCGCTCTCGGTCAATAGCCAGAGATCGCTCATAAGCCGAGTCTTGTTCAGTTCTTAGGTTTCTCGTTATCTCCTGGACGGTTCGTTCTGCTCGTACTCCGTCTAGATCGGCGCCATACTTCTCGATGGCTGCTCGAAGCTCTGATAGATACGTAGCTGCGGGCATAGGTCCGACAAGTCGCTTAACAATTCCCATGCGGGTACTGCCTTCTTTAGGTGTCAGACAGACCAGCGCTGAGAAAGGGAACTTGGTGCAGATGTACTCCTGAGCCACTTGGTACGCCTCGGAATCCAAAACATTGCCGCCCCAGAGAATAATGTTGTTAGAGGGATCCTTGATAAAAGCAACCACTTCTGGTGACAGCAACGTCTCCTTGACAAAAGACTCGGTATCGTCGTGCTCAGGGGACATCAAAACAACGAGCATAAACTTGAGATCTTTCTTGGCTTGATCATGCGCCTGAGCGACGCCGCCTTCGAAAAAGGGCAATTCATTCTCTCCATATTCCTCCTCAAACTCTCGCTTGAATCTTGAAGCTGTATCCCGGGGCATGAGAGGTCGACGGCCATTAGTGCCCCTGAAGCCAGTCGATATTCTACTTGTTACGGCACGTGGTCGAACTGATGCAGGTAGGAAGGACATCGCATAGATCAGTGTCCGGAACAGAGTCGAGGCTGCTCTCCATCCTAAGCTAAAGGGTGTGAGAAGCAGGCCCAAGAGCCATGGTGTTCGATTCGTCACTGGATTCTGAGGTACAATCCTTGGGGCAAGATCAGTTCGATGACGAGGTGAGGCCCGGCGAGGTCGAGCCGCCGCAGTGAACAAGCTTTCTTGTAGATTTTCGTGTCGTGCGGCCTCTCGAGGTATGTCTTGCTGTGTTTGAGCTATTGGGTTAGCAGTTTCGCCATCGAAGAACTTGGCAATTGCGATCTGTGAATTCAAGGTCAGAAATGATGGTAGGTTGAACAAAAGAGAGTATCATACTTGGACATTCCATTCTGACCGCCGCAATAGTGGAATGGCTTCATTGATTTCTTGGTTGGTGACTTGGGTGTATTGGTTCAGAGCTTCCTGTTGAGTAGAGGACAGTTGTCCCAAGTCGATATCGCTTTCGGCCATGTTGCCGGTCTGTATCTCCCTCTTTCGCCCTTTTGTACGCTGATGTTGTTCAGATTTACTCCCGATCGGGTGGTGGATTGATGAGGATCTCAGGCTCAAACGTGTCGAAGGAGTAGAGAAAGAAAGGTTGCGATTTGCGATCCGGTTGTTGCGTACAAGACGCAGAAAGAATAAGCGTTCCGTAAAGTGATTGCATAAACAATTTAAACTTTTTCAGTTATGGCCTTTGATGGCGAACTAAAGTATTAGAGGTCTCAAACCGAATCTGCGACGGGTTATTACCTCCAGAGTCTGCATCCTATCATTAGAAGTTCGTAGATGTGATACCAAGGGAGCTAGATATGGACGGCGAATGATGGCATAGGAGCGTGTCAGAGCTAAGGTGGGCTTGTGTTAGCAGTAAACCCATTAAGCCCGTTGGGGGTGGGCTATTCCTCGGGATATTGCATTCTTGGAACGCCCGGGCTGGCTTCAGGTTGGCGTCATGCCGCAGAGGAGAGAGAGGCATGTATCTTTGCACAGACAGTCTGCGGGGAAGATACCTTGCCTGAGCTAGGTGCTCATGCATGGGCCTCTTTCTCCTGCTCAACTGAGAGAGGTCCAGTCTTGTTTCGCGCGCCAGTTCCTCCACCAGAACTGCCCCCACCGCCCACATCCACACTCGGACGTCCAACATACCTTACCTAACCTCTCCTCCCCCGACCTCGCAAGCGTGTTGTGTTTTGTTTTGCTTGCTTTCGCTTCAACAGGCGACGGTCCGCGCCTTGATCCCCTCGAACACGGTCCTTGGCTTGCTGCGATTCTAGTCCACGCCTAACTACATCTGCGTTCGCGCACGAGTCCACTCTGCGTCTACGTTTGTCGTGCTCCGGTCAGCCTGCCCAACCCCCGCCGTCCCTCACGTTCCTCCATGGGCGGCAGGTCGCCTCGATCAATTGAACAATGGGAAATGCTTGCCAGAGTCAAGTAGGTGCTGTTTTTGTCAGTATTCGGCCTGGGTCCTGTAGACGTCAAACCTCGTACTGGCTTATTACTAACCCAAGATCTACACAGACGTCGTAAACTCGGCCAAGAGGGCTGCTTCAACCTCCACAATATATACTACTGATCATGGCGACATCGCGATATCAACCGGCCGATCTACGACGCCAGGTCGGATCTCCCAGGCCCAAGGGACGCGGTTCGTTTGCCCTTCCAATAATCCAATACAAAGACAGACATGGACACACCCCGCCATCAAGTCCAAACGCTGACCTGGGCTCTGCCAGAGAATAAAGATACCTTATGCCGAAACGTACTTATTTATGGCCACTGTCGATATGAGGATCAAGGCTGCGCTTTCAGCCACGATCAAAACAAGAACAACTCTAATTCAGATTTGTAGGTTAATTTTGTTTTTGATTGTTTGTTGTTTGGGGCCTTTCTACTATGCGAAAGCTCCCTGTTTCAGAATCCAGCCCAACTTCGCTTGATTCCAAGAGGTTACATACTTCCACCAGAGACGCCTCCTCCCGTCACGAGGTTCCCTGCCCATGCTCTTACTTAATGAACTGGTGGTCTTACCGGCGGGAGGTTCGAGGGTGTCAATTGCGTTGGCACAGCTCCTGATGTCTGTAGAGGCTTGCTAGCTGTCGTGGGAAAGACCCTTGTATCCTGATCTTTCCACTAATCGGATGATACTTCCCTCGTCGCGAACGACTCCTCCCATAAGGCCTTGCTGAGCGTCTCAAAAGCCAACTCTTCCACATCAATTTGCGATAAACACTATTGCTATTATATGTTCTTTCGTTCATCCACTTTCTTCCCCTATCTTTCGATCTCTCCATGGTCACAGATATCCGCTATGCAAAATGGCCGACAAGGGGAAAAACAAAGTAGCTGACGAATACAAATCTAGATCCAAAAAAGCTCTTAACGTCGATTCGCCGTCATTCACACCCTCTGGTATTGGTAGCAAGAAACCTACTTTTTCATCGCAAGCCGCAAGCGCTCCCGCGTTCACTCCACGTGGTCTAGGCTGTACGAACCTTTCCCTACCTCTTGTAGTATATGACTGATCATATCTCCTGAAGCTGCCACTCCCGTTGGGCCTCAAGATGGCGACGGCAGTCTTTTCAATCCTGCGAGTATTCGCGAATTCACCCCCAATTTTGACATAAACAATACTGTAAGACAAACTACTGTCACTATCGAGCGTTTCACTAATCGTGTAGACTACCGCAAATGGCTCCGCTCAAGAAAGCGGAATGTCCTATGACCCTTTTACTATGCCCACCGTGAACCAAGGTCTCACCACTCCCCAGTTCAATCCATATGCTGAAGACCCTGGAGCCCTTGGTGGTCATGGAGCAGGTTACTTTCAAGCCCAAAACGCGTTTGCTACTCCTGTTCAGCCACTCCAACATCATCTTTATTTCCCAGTGGCACCCCATCGAGACGATTTGATGCCGTATCACCGCGTGCCGCATGACTTTTTTCTTCCCGAGAAAGAACGTGAAGAAATTGCCAGGAAACTCGAAGCGGCCGGCCAGGTCCTTCCTAACTCTCAGCTGCCGCAACTGGACAATTATCACAACTTGGTCCCGCTGGATACGACCCATCGGAAAAACGCCAACATCTTTGGTTACCCGAGTTGGGTATATAAGGCCACGGCAAACAAGAACGGAAACCTTTATTGCCTGAGACGATTGGAAGGTTACAGGCTCACTAACGAGCTCGCCATCAGACTTGTCAAGGACTGGCGGCGTATCAACAGCGGCAATGTGGTTACAATCCTCGATGCGTTTACGACTCGCGCTTTCGGAGACAGTTCGCTCATCTTCGTGCAAGATTACTATCCCTGCTCCAAGACACTTGTTGAGGCCCATTTAACGCCAAGCACCACCCATGGTAGTCGTTTTCAAGCAAAGACTCCCATCTCCGAGACCAATCTTTGGGGCTACATCTCACAGATCGCCAACGCGCTCCAAGCTATCCATTCAGCCAACTTAGCAGCACGATGCATCGATCCCAGCAAAATCATATTGACACATAAGAACCGAATCCGCCTTACTGCCTGCTCTATACTGGATGTCGTTCAGTTCGATGCTCATCGATCCGTCCCGGAACTTCAGCAAGAAGATTTTATACAGTTCGGTCGATTATTGCTATCTTTGACGACTAACACGTTGCCAATTCATCTCACAAATGTCCAGGCATCTCTGGAGCAGATGTCGAGGGTGTACTCAGTCGAGTTGAGGGATACTGTGTTATGGCTCCTCACACCCCAGCAGCCACCAGCACAGAAAGGCATCGACGAATTTGTACGCGGAATATCTGGACGCATCGCAGCAACGCTGGACCAGAATCTTCAGGCTTTAGACAAAGTCAATACTGATATGATGCGAGAGGTTGAGAATGGTAGGGCCGCGAGACTCATGATGAAACTTGCAACTATCAATGAACGTCCTGAATTCGAAGGCGATAGAGCCTGGGCCGAAAATGGCGAACGTTATATGCTTAAGCTGTTCCGAGATTACGCTTTCCATCAAGTGGATAGCAACGGCAAACCGGTCCTTGACATGGGGCATATGCTCCGATGCATGAACAAACTAGATATTGGATCGGAAGAGAGGATTTGCTTGACGAGTCGAGACGAACAGACCAACTTCCTTGTCAGTTACAAAGAACTGAAAAAGATGTTGGCAAATGCATTTGGCGAGCTGGTTAAGAGCAGCAAGTCAGGTCGAAGCTTTTAGAGGAACCCCACAAAGGACTTGCAAACCCGGGAGAAAGAATTCTCTGATATCTCGGAGCGAAAGAAGCGCCAATGGACAAAAAAGAAGCAAGAAAAATTCACCAGACGCTTGTTCAGAAAGTTACCCTTTCATCCCCTAACGTGAGCTAACATCAGGTCACTCAGAAGAAGAGCCTTGGATCAGTCAGACTCTTCAGATGGCGATGCCGCACAGCTTGAGAGCATAGAGTATACCGTGTTCTTGGATGTTCGGGGCCAATAGGGATATAACAGGATGAGTATCAGTCAGCCATGACCGGCAATGCTCAGACTGAAAGTATATGTGGAAAGTTTGCGTTGGAGTGGGGACCAAGCGAGACGAGACATAGCGAGAAACGCAAGTAGTGTATTTGCTTTTGTTAACATGATATATTGCCTTGAATCAATACGAGACTTGGAAAGGGGCTATTGACGTGATAACTCCACGATGGAAGCCCGTGGATTTGTAAAACATGGCTCTCGGTAACCCATGCCTCATCCAAAATGACATGCTAGTAGGTGGCGGTCTAAGTGTATCGCTCGAATTCTCGAGTCATCCAGCACTCAATTGCATGGATATTGCGACCGACTTTGGCTAGGCGCCTTTCTTCTTTACCATTATTATGATAATCGTTTCCAGCTTTATGGTTTTCATTTCTTCAATCGTCCTCAGCCTGCACAAAAGGATTGGCGATCTCTTCGCTGCCATCGACGGGGCTGACAAGGACAAGGAGGGTGCCTCGAACAACTACTAGGCCGAGTGACCGAGTCGACTCATTGCCTTCGTCGTCTATGAGATGAGAGTCAGCCATGAGTATACGAAGGATTTAAAGGTAACTCCCGAAAGAAGGGAACAGTATGTGTGTAGGTAGTTGGGCGTCATACCTCGAACAACCTCGTGTACATCATCGAGAACTAGGTTCATGAGAGCATCGTAGCCCTTCAACATGCCCTTGACTATGGCGGAAGTTAGCAGCTCGCCCCGTTACGCGCACGACTCGCCTAAGCATACCCTCGCGACCGCCGTTAAACTTGACATTGATCTGCTTGTCCATATACTTGCCCAAGTCGAGGATGTTCTCCTTCTTGGGCCTTTCGCGTTCCTGCTGCGCGCCTCCCGCGCCTCCTCCACGTCCGCCTCCACGTCCGCCACGGGGATGCGATCCTTGGCCGCGGCCTCCTCTGTGTGAGGGTCTATCGGACATGGCGGTTTATCTTCGGGGGGTGGCTGGGTTGGGTAGATGGGGTGGGATATTGGTGATGAGCTTGGGGTTTGGGCTTGAGGCTGGAACTTGTGATTGCTTTGGTGGGGTGAAGGATGCTAGTACCGAAGGGGGTGAAAGCAGGTGTGTATTTGGTGCTGGACTGTGGGGTAGTATGTGTCAAGTTGGTGCGAGAGTGGATTGCAAGAACGAGAGCTTGAAACCGCTGAGCTTAGGTACTTGTAGGTAGTACGGACACTGATACTGCGTAATAAGTACCTGGGTCTCAATTGTTACGATTTGGCCAATGAATGGTAAGATTGAGCACAACTTCTTCCATCATGTGAACGTTGGCAATTATACCTCGCATACCGCTCCAAGACAAGCTGCAACTACATAAAACTTCTACTAATAATTGAGAACCCAACAACTGAGACTCAAGTACATGATAGAATTTGGGCGATATGTTACTTGCTTGCCGACTTCCAGTGCCGCGAAACCGAGGCCGTGATGAATTGATCATGGAGAATAACCGTACAGGACCGCGGATTATCACTCGCGTGCCTCGGGGATCAGTGTTACATCTTGCAGTAGCAGCATCAGACGCAGATCGACGAGCGTGTATCCAACTCCTATGACTCGACTGAGCGCAGGATCATTCAAAGCCAATGGTGTTACTTGACACTATATGCAACAGAGGTCCATGTCGCTTCCACATGGAGCTTTTATTGTTGCCGCCCGTAATTCCATCCATCCGTGCAAGCTAAAGTAATGCAGCACAGCCTCCATACCTTGCCGTGCAAAGATCCCGCGCAAGGGCCTTGCGTCAGAGCGTCTAGAGCATCGTGTGCATGATACAGTACATCCTGTCCCGCATATCGCAAATAGTGAGTATATGAGTTGTTTTCTCAACTGCAGGTATCTTCATTCCCTTGTTAAAAGGAGGCCTCTTGTTGATCTTCAACTATCCCAGAGAGGAAATCAACTGACGTGCACTAATACTGATCAGCCCGCCTGTCCGCTACGGTACATCACTCACCTACTCACTACTCACCCACAGACAGTATCCGTCTCACATGTATCGTAATACCTTGGTTGAATGCAAGTGCACGCTTCTGTCGCCCTGTATCTTATTTAGTCGGTGTTCTCCCATCTTATCTTGTCTTGTCTTGGCCTACCTCATTGTTTTCTCTTGTTAAAGTTCTCAGTCAGCCTCTTAAAATTATATCAGAGCTTGCCACCCATTCATCGATTTCAGGTGCTTGCCATTGGATTTGGAGATAGAGTACCCTTGTAACCACTGGCTCTTCCATTCTTCCTCCGCTGACCTGACCTGCTCTGCTCCTCCCCCACATCGTCCCGGCACTTTATTTCTTGCTCGAGACTCTTTTTCCCGCCCTCTCTTTCTGGTCTGCGAACACTCCCCCGTATTTGACCCTCTCTTCATACTCCCTTTTCCTTGCTGTTAATTTACAGCTCGTCTTCGCCCACTTAACTTAGCTCAGAATTCCCAATTACACCGCTCGTATCTCGCTGCGCTATTTCGTGCGAGGGATTTTCTGTGCTGAAGCAATCTGAGCCATTCTCCAAGGAGCAACGACAATTGTCCTTCTCTTGGCGGCGATTTACCTGCATCTGGACACTCTCTGTCCCCCTGATACTATAAATCATCAGCATCCTCAACTCGACCCAGCTTCACTCTTTCGCCATGAATATCCAATAACCGCTGCTGTTTGCCCTCCTATCCTCTCTCCCTCTCCTCCTACTTTACCTGCCTACGCCTTTCATCCCAGTCGCAATCCCTTCGCGACGTCGCCACTCACCTGGCCATTTTGGCCTTTTCTCGCTCTTCTCAAGGCTCTCTCATACACGTTCTGGATATCCCTAAACTTTGTCCTTATCTACAACGGCATTGAGGCGAGTTGCCCTGTCTTTAAAAGGTCAGCCTAGGGTTCAATTTCGGTTAGGACGGTTACTGGACGAACGAAAGCGCCTCGTTCCCTTACAGTAACACATTTGATGACCGGTTTACGTCTCCCTTGACCAACACCGCGTTTAACACACAACCATCCATCATGGGCCATACTTCCGACTCAGAACCCGCAAAACGAAAGCGTGATGTCGATGATGCTGGTGGCCAAGGGCGTGCTCAGCATGCGCCTACACCTCTTCAACAAGGTATGTCCTTATGACACCAGCCATCCAGCGCTGCACCATGTTGTGTCGCCTCAAATCCTGAGACGTTCCATCTGTAGCATTTGCGAGAGACCATCTGCCTCGACTTAGTCGTCATTACACTTGCTGAGTCTTGAGGTCCTACAATCGTGCCAATGAATGTTGTCGCGTTACGGCTATTGCATGCGTAAACGGCCCTCCAAATTAGCCGTGTCTCTTGGTTTGGCCCCCTCGCCGGACGCAGCATTCAGCTCGACTCCTCCAGGGACGTACATGCTTGTTGCTCTTGTATCTGACCTTTTCGTCTTGGTGCGCTGGCACGGCTTGTTCGCTTGGAGGATATGCTAACCCGACACTCAAGGCGCTCCCGGTTATATCCATTATCTCTCGAGATCAAATGCTTCTCATTTAAGCCTCGTTCAAGGCGACGCCGACACTTTTGCCGACATCATTGGCCTAATAAGCGAATATGAGAGTAAGAAAACAGAGGTCTTGTTCAACTTGTTGCATGCGTGCGCTGACTGATATGAACCAGGCGTTTTGGATAGGCATGAGAGTCTTGCGGCGAGTCTGGGAGCAAAACTCACAGGCCCTCGTCTCTTAAGGGGCATTGAGAAGTTTTTCGATGGGCCAATCAAAACAACACCTCTTCAACCATTCTCCAACCCCATTAGCTGGCTTGATGTAGTCAGTTTTGCCAGGTCGAATCCTAAGGACTTCACCCTTGTTCAGAAACCGGATGGCTCCCGATGCTGCCAGTTCGTGCTCAAAAGCTCGCAGGTCGAAATATTGGAAGATGATTGGCGTCTGGTATGGTCTGGCGCTCTGGACAGGTTTCCCCTGGACCACCCCGTTGAAGAGGACGAGACGGCAGAACTAGCAACTTTGGACATTCTTGAACAAAGGACATCCATCCTTTATAAGAAGGCTGATGAGGTAGCGGCAAGAGCTCGTATACTTAATCATCGGCTTGGACAGCGAAAGCAAGACATTCGCCGTCGACGTAGCTCACAAGAAACATCCCCATCACGTTATCAGGCCGCCAACAGCACTGGCGGTACCGGCTCTCAACGAGCGGCCAACTTTGGTGTCGGATACGATTTACATGCGGATTTGTTGCAGCAGTTTCTCACGGCTTCAGCTTCGCCGCCGCCCTCGCGGTCGACATCAGTCACAGGGATTCCTCTAACTGCACTTAGCCAACCTTCCCCGTCTCACAGCACAGTTCACTCTCAGACGCATGGGTCACGATATGGCGGACACTCAGCAGAAACCACCATACAACCTGTCATCGACAGCCGTGAGGCTGCCTTTCGGCCTCTTATAGCACAGAGAACCGACCAGTTGGGCAAGGGAGACGTGATACATCCGCCATGTGATCGTTGCCGAAGACTTCGAGTAGAATGCGTTAAGCATTTGACAGCTTGCTCAGGGTGTACGAAGAAACATGCTAAATGCAGCTGGAAAACAGTGACAGATGACGAAATTCGACAATTAAAACGAGAAATGGGCCTCAGGGACGAGATGGATGTTGATGGGCAATCAGACAGTGGGCCTGGTCCTGAAACAGTAGACCCGAAAGATGGGCGATCAAGTCGACATGGGGACCGACAAGATGCAGGCAGGACGTCTGGGGAAAGGACACCAGGAACATACGGGACAGACGAAGGATCCAGGCCGCCGAGCCGAGATAGCGGGCATCCCCCAAGCACAATGGAGCCGTCGACCGCATCGATGCATCGTTTTGACTTGAGCTCTGAGCGGCATCGACTTCCTTTTGGATTAGGGCAGTCAGCGAGGTCGGATCACAGTACTCATTCGGCCGAAGCCTTACAGCCTGCAGCGAATGCTACAGGTCTGGCAAGTTCGCTAGCGATCGCTTCGAACAGTACGTACAGGAGTGGTGATGGTTCGTTGAATCCTTCACCCAGCTGATACTGTCTAGTCAGAATAGCTCCATTGGCGTTTTACGCATAAATGAACGAACAAGCCTGTCAGGGCCGACATACAGATGTAGCGACGGAGGAGGGAACTGACCCAGTGTGTGATGATATAATGAATACAAAGCCATTCAACATCTGGATACCCATATTTGCTCTCAGCGATGCTAGGTTTTCATAGGGGAATATTATATATTTTTGACATTTTGGACATTGTCTTCAATCACCGATAGATCACTAACACTGACATCACTGGAAGTGGAAGTCAAGCCCCACATTTAAGGCTTCGGATGTTACAAGATACGTACCGTGAAGGCCCGCCAAGTCGCCACTTTACTGGTCGAGGCGCACCCAGTGGCAGTCATAGAAAAAGTTTTGATGGCGAGTGGCAGTGGCAGTGGTTATTAGCAGAAGGCGATTAGAGAGACTTCCATACCTTGCTCCTACCGCTTCGCTGATTCACACAAAGATTCCCCATCTTTTTTTTTCAATCACCGATTGACAGAGGTTATTCCTCTTCTTCAACCTCCTCTGACGACTAGACCCTCGTCTATACTCGATCGATATCAAAATCCCACATGCTCTTATAATTAATCGACCAGCTGCATTGGAGCTCGCTTTGTCTGCCGACCCTCCCGCGCACAGTCGAATTCAAACGACGGATCGACTTGAAGAACTAGTGAAAGCTACGAAGTACCCGATAGTTCATCAAAGGGGATCACGCCTTTGTGGTGAATTATTTTGCTCGCTACTTCTTACAATGTCGCATCACCAACCCACAGTGCCCATCATGACTAGCCGCGACGAGAAACCATTTCATCATACGCATACGCCCATCGACCACTCGGCACTTATCCAGTCACGAGAGACTGGCGATGTTCTTCCCGATGATGCTCCCGTTCAGGGTAATGTCAAAGCATTACCTTTTGCTAAATCCTGGGTACACATGGTCGCTGGCGGGTAGGTAGAACATGTCCTACTGCCAACTGGCTTGCGACAACGTGCCGCAAGAGCAGTCTGCGAAGATTCAAGGCTGACCGAACCTGATATTTAGTGTTGGAGGAATGACTGCTGCAGCCATGACCGCTCCTCTCGATGTGCTCAAGACCCGATTACAGTCCGATTTCTACCAGGCCCAAATTCGAGCCCAACGTGAAGCTCAAGTCCAAGCTCTTGGCCGACTTAATCCTGCCCGAACCGCTCTATATCACCTTAACGACACCCTTCAGATTCTCAGCTCAGTATATAAGAATGAGGGTTGGCGCGCACTTTTCAAAGGTCTTGGCCCAACCACGGTTGGAGTCGTACCTGCTCGCTCAATCAATTTCTATGTCTACGGCAACGGAAAGCGTCTGATCTCCGAACATCTCAACAATGGCGTCGAGGCCCCTTGGGTTCATTTGTCGGCAGGCGTGGCAGCCGGTGTCATTACCTCAACAGCTACGAACCCCATCTGGATGATCAAGACCCGTCTACAACTGGACAAGAACGTGGCAGCTGGCGGTGCTCAGCTACGCAAATACCGCAACAGCTACGACTGTATACGTCAAATTATTCGGGACGAAGGCATCCGAAGCCTCTACCGCGGTATGAGCGCTAGTTACCTCGGCGTGGTAGAGTCAACGATGCAATGGATGCTTTACGAACAGATGAAGGTATCTCTGGCCCGCAGGGAGAACGAACTTGTCCGCAGCGGCCGTGAGAGGACGTGGTGGGATAAGACCGTTGACTGGACCGGGAAGGGTTTCGCTGCAGGAAGTGCCAAGCTGGTCGCTGCTATTATCGCTTATCCCCACGAGGTACGTCATCGATGGGGGGACATGGTGTTTTCATGTTATGCTGACAATACGATAGGTTGCGCGAACACGGCTACGACAGGCACCTATGCAGAATGGCCAGCCAAAGTATACCGGCCTGGTGCAATGCTTTAAGCTTGTCTGGCTCGAGGAGGGCGTCATGGGTCTCTATGGTGGTCTGACCCCTCACCTGATGCGAACGGTACCCAGTGCTGCCATCATGTTTGCCATGTACGAAGGCATTCTCCGACTGTTCCATACGCCTGCTTAGAGGACAACGGAACGATGGCACCAGATTGGACCTCACTTCCCTTTGTTGCTCGACAACTTGTAACACCATCCTACACGAGTCATCATGAAGCGTTTAAGCCGAACGAAACAACACTATCAATGTACAACATCCAGGATCATTTAAAGGAGTACGGGCATGAGGAAATCACGAGAAACTAACAAAAGGGGTGACGGTGTGGTAAAGAATCTTTGTTTTTGGCGTTTGGCGAGCGGACGGATCAGTAGAGGGGAATGCTGAAACACTACACTCATACACTCACCCATACAAGAACCATGTACGAAATTATGTATAATAGGAGGCATGTGTGGCATCTTCAGGTCATCACGTCGTGAATGCATTACCACACGCTTGCGCGCGTTCTGGATAGTGCTCCCACCTCCCATCAGGTATCATGAAGAAATCAATACATCTCAAGTCGCATAACCATTCTATGCGTACATGCACTAAGCCGTGCACTCCATCTCACGGAGAACTCCTGGTAGGGCGAATCATTACACTTATTGTGGGCAGAAGATAAGGGTACAACACAGTCCATTCGTCCATCGATGCCCTTCATGGGTGAAACAAGAATGCGTCGCCGTACAAGCGATCCCCAGAGCTCCGGAATATGGAACACAAGTTGAAAGAGTTTCTGAAACGGTTCGAAACATAGTGAATGGACCAAAGATTGCTTTTGCCCACATGGAACAAAGTGGGAATAATATGTACGTGAAGAGGAATGCCATTCCAGCTGCTTATCCTCCTTGTTTCCTTGGTTCGCTGCTGTAGTCACGGGGAAGGCATGTTGTCAAGAAAACTATCCCGCTGGTTAAGAGCCGGGTTTCGCTTACGGAGCTTTCGAGGTTGACGCGGAGGTGAAGATGGAGATGGAGAACGAGAACGAGAAGAGGACATTGTTTTGAAGGGCCAGATCAGACGGAGGCGTCACCAGGCGTTGCGATCCCAGTTAGGGTCTGCAAGAGTGTCAATCGAGACATCATGATAGCAAGGATGGATCTGGCGACAAACTCACCCTGGACAAAGGCAGCCAGGACCTTGCTTCCCGTCTGCAGCAGAGGATGACCAACGACGATCTTGAGGAACTTCTCAAGCCCGGCGCGACGACCCTCGATGACGTCGTCGCTGAAGCGATTGGTGAAGACCTTGCCAGGCAGGGGTGGGATGGTGACACGGGCGCTCTCGCGCTCGAGGATATCGCGGAAGTACTCAAAGTCGGAGTAACGGCGGCGGACGCTGCTCTGGCGCAGCTTGAAGGCGGGAATATTTGTGCGGCAGAGGATCTCGTAGTCTGTGTACATGTGGCGGCCCATTCCATGCGTTCTTGGGTTGCGGACCTATATATGGCGCTTTTGTAAGCTTTCTCTGTGGTCCATATCTCTCGGTCCTTGGCTGTTTTTTGGAGTTTCCACGCATATGGCGCAATAGAAAGGAGAGAAGGGCTCACCTCAATTTCTAAAAAGTTCTCGGGAGGACCGTAGATCTCGTCAAAGCTCTGCTGGCGCGTATCGGGCATGGATTGCAGAATGGGTCGGTGGAATTGTGAGCCTGGCGCATCAAGGCCTGAATTGTCCTGGTCGGACGCCATCTTGGTGGTATTATGCAGGCAAGTTTTAACTACAGGCTGTCACTGATATGGGTGACCAGGTGCGTTGGGCACACGAGTCGGCCGAGACACAGAAAGAGGCTGGTGGTGATGTTTTGGAGAGTGGAGATGGAAGAGGAAGAGAAAGAGAAGGAATATGATGCTAAGAACTGTCGCATGAGGTTCGGGCTGGAGGTGAGAGTGAAAGGTGGGGGAGGAAAGGGCGGGGTACTTGATCATTTGGCTTGAGCCACCCACAGACATAAGTACCTCTTCCTTGGTTTGTGTAGCAGTGCTTAAAATGACAGGACAAGCCTGTTTCGGGTCATTCGGGATCCGTTCAGAGAATAATTGTTTGTGTAACCAAGATTTACGATATTTGTTACAGAAGTATCCGGGAAGAAACTAGCTAACAAAGTGCATGTATGGTACTAGAATCTACTCATAGTGAGTGACTGTGAAACATTGCGACATTCGCCTGTAGATCCAAGAGAGATAGAAAAGCATAAATGGTATTGTTTTATATTCAAGAACAGGCTCGAAAACACTGCATAAGCTTAGTGTATGGCATTCGAGCAAGCTAATGCTAGCGTGTGATCCAATCTGCATCACTCAGTATTGTTACCTCAGACTCGAGGTCATATTAACCTTCTCAGTCTCGAAACCTGACAAGGTAAGGGGAATAGAGAACAAGAATCGCATTTCTGCTCATCTCCAACCATTGAGCCTTTCGGCAAACATGGCCGGTCTATCACACCATGACAATCATCCCAAAACTCTGGTGCAAAAGCTGAGCTGGATCAAACAAGTATAAGCCCTTATAATCATCAAAACGCCTTACGCCAGAATGTGCCTCACCTTGGGCCTGGTCCTAACGCCTATCGTGACATGCAGCGGTTATACATAGTCCGTATACACAAGATCGGCATATTCCCTTGGTGACACTTTGCGGAGTCAGGGGTGACCGGGTTCTTTTCTTCATAGTCTCCACGAGGCACAATTCGTCCAATGCCTCACTTTTTGTCAGCGAACTTTTGGTGGATAGCACGGATCTGTTCCTCGACATTAACGTTTTGCATATGACCCAGCTGTGCTTGGCTCTTGGCATCCATAGCGCCGTCGTAGCTGTGGATGGCAGCCTTCTTTCTGCGTGCCAGCTCATCTTCAGAGAGGGCTTGTCCCGTGACAGGATCAAAGACATCGCTACGTTGGCTGGCGAGACGCTTGAGGTTGTTGGCGACATCGACATGAGACATGTTGGAGGAAGCGTAACGAGAGTCTGCCTTGGCCTTTTGTTCTTTCCAGCGAGGGTCAAGCAGTTCGACTAAAAAACGATTAGCATGACATATCAAAATATAAGAATGGGTAGCGTACTTCGCATATGAGCTTCTAGCTCATTCATCGGAATCTCCTGCTTGCAGTTGGGGCACAGCGCCATCTGAGCACCCTGTCTATTAGCAGCCTTCTGAGCCGCACGGGGCACGTAATTCTCTTTGATCTTCATTGGAGGAGCACCACCGCGTGCTTCAGCGGCTGCTTGCTGCTTGCGTGCTTGCTGCTCTGCACGTTCCTGTATACGGCGTTCCTCTTCCTCCTCTTGAACTGATCGCTGTGGTTGTTGTGGGGCGGGAGAGTATGGTTGTAAGGGAGGGGGCATCTGAGCAGGCTGGTAGGCTGGTTGTTGGGGGGCCATAGGGTATGGGACGGTTTGACCTGGGTATGCGTTGTAGCTCGTATCTTCGTCGGGCATAGCTTCCTCGATTCGAAGGCTAGCGCTAATGGATGCATTGTTGCGGTCTTCGAGGGATGCATACTGAAGTTCGGACAGATTGGTAGGGGGTGGTAGGTTGGCTTGCTCGTCAGCCTCGTTAAAGGTGATAGTTTCAACAACGACAAAGTCGCTCCAGTCGATCTGCGCAAACTCTTCCTTCTCCTTGACTTCTTCCTCCTCTCTCTTCTGACGTTCGGACTCGACGTATTTGGCATATTCGGCTCGCTGTTTGGCGCGGTTAAGGACAAGAAACTTGTCATTGATGTTAGCCTCGAGCGCCTTTATCCTTTCCTCCTGAAGCTTTCCGCCTTCTCCACTCAGACCACTCGCGCGTATTAACGTTGTGTATTGGTCGACAATGTGTTGGAAAAAGTTGTGGAGGGTGTGGTTGGGAATGAGGAATCCAAACTGTGGGTTCCCAGCTTCGCGCTGGGCCAGCTGTGTCATAAACTGACGGCCATTCTTTGCTACGAAGAGAGCCGAGATTTGAATCACATCAAGATCCTTTCGGTTGATGCGAGGAGTTCGCGCAGAGAATTGAAAATCGGCAGGTTTCGGGGGTCCCACAGGCTTGGGAGCCTCAACTGCAGCTTCGCCCACGCGACCAGCAGCAATCGCAGTACCACGTCCACTCTTAACCTCTTCGAGTCGCCATTGATAGAAGGGATGGTAAGCATCAGCGGGGTTGAGAAAGCTGAATTTCGGGTTGGAGCGCTCCTTTTCGCGAATGCGATCTTCGAAAACGGCGCCATTGCGCGCTACGTAACCAGCAGTCTTTTCAAGGACATTTCGGATTTCGCGCGGAGGAAGAACAACGCCAGTGGGAGGTTTGATATCGTCAAGGGCGGCGGCGGCATCGCCGTTGGTCGCTACGGCTGCCATTATGAAGAAAAGGACGCGCTGAGGAAGAGGTTGATGGAGCTACTGGTTGAATAGTGACTGGGGAAATTTCGAGATGCTCTGGCGACGCGAAGCTGGTGTCGGGTAATAATTGTTCCGTGGCATCCGGCTACCCTTGAGCAGCACAACCTTCGACAGCATGCTGTTTAGACTAACCTCTTTGTAGGATTGTTTGTGCTTGATAGTCAATGGTATTGTCTTTTTGAGATATATTCTAATTGATTCTTGCCTGATCATTTTCTTGTGCTTCACCAGAATTACAAGTTGTCATCATCCAGACCCTTACGTTTGCGGGACTCTCAACTTTGTTGTTCTGAACAAGATCTGAAGTGATAGCTTTCACATGCTGCACATTTGTGTTATGACTGTCTTATAATAATGAAATCTACGAACATGTTGATCAGTCAAAGTACATGGCCTGAGCAACTGTTCTTCAAGTATTCACTTGGTCTCACTGTCACTATGGCATCCCCCATTGGCTGACCATCTCATGATGATTATTGGCTGCACCTGGGATTTTATGCCTCGGAGTCTCTCACACGGTTCAGAGTTATATTTGCGTGATTCTTCAGACGTCCTTTCCTGTGCAATTTATCTGGGCAGTGAAACCTCTTACATGAGCACCTATTGAAACCTTTCGCAAGCAGAACAGTAAGCAGCTTCCAGTCTGTCCATGCCCAACCCATCTCAAGCATCAGGCGAGATTCTACCTCAAATGGCATTGGCCGATTCATCTTTGGCTTGTCGTGCGACCACAGATTGACTGCTTCCGCAACTCCAGCCTACGGTAGCTTATAGGTAACTTGTCGGTTAGCATATGTATACCCCGCAATAATCCGCTTCAAAAATCCACGGTACCCTAATTAATGACGTTTTATCAACTACCACGGAGCAGTCTCCGTTTTACCCGACCTACAATCTAAGCCAGTATAGTATCCTTCGACAAACCATCGGCATTCGGCATTCAACACCGTTATCGCGAGTCTGAACATTCTGGGTTAAGAAGTTCTTCCAGGATCGTTGCTAATGGACCTATGAACATAGACTTGTACAAGTGTTCCCGATCCAGTAAAACACCTCAAAACGGGAGTAGATTCTTGGTGTGAAACCTCTCCATAAACATAGTGGTCACGGTCAATTTTTCATTTCCTCTTATGGCATATTGAAAGACCTGTTTGGTACGTCGACAAATCACATATTGTTACGCCGTCAATGGAGTTGCCAGCATGGAAAGATTCTGCCATCGAGGCTGTCTCCCACTCTCTGTATGACGAGAACTCCACTCGATCTGAAGATGCCAGTGTATTACTAGTCTTGTTATCATTTTTCTCCCCTTGCGAAAGAATTCCTCTCGATCTCTTTGCGTGCGGATCAACACCACGGAAGCGCTGGACGGTTGAAGGAGAGATTGAGCTTGTCGACGCAACCAAAGTCGGCCTGGCTTTAGGATTGATTGAACTGCTGACAGATGACCAAAGACTTACACGGGCGCTTACTGAGCTATGTCACTCTGCGGCTATTCTCAGATACTCTGATGAGACATATCACTTGAATGAGGATATGTCGGCGCGAGTTCATCGGAGTCTTGCCTCAGATGCTCTCCCCTTTTGGCGACAGCAGGCCTTGATTGTTGCATACAGAGCGATACCTTGGAAATACATAGAATTTCCGTGAGTTACAGATTGGCATCCATCGAACTTGAACCACTGACATAACACAAGAGATCCTGTGGTCAAATCT
Organism: Fusarium graminum; assembly: GCA_013266165.1. NCBI lineage: Eukaryota > Fungi > Ascomycota > Sordariomycetes > Hypocreales > Nectriaceae > Fusarium > Fusarium graminum. The sequence goes on from JAAGWP010000307.1 coordinate 96,221, forward strand.
TTCCTACCGCATCTACACCATGTTGCCGAGGCGTTCCAGGACTGCTTCGATGAGCTGCCTGCTGTCACTAGAACAGACTTCATGCTTACACTTATTGAGGCTTTCCGATTTCCAGACATGGCTTGGAAATACTTTACAATTGGCCAAGCCGAACTGGCCGCTGGGCGTTTGAAAGACACTCATCTTCGCCTCTGTATCGGACAGACCAAAGCCGTACTGGGGCGTCTTAGCGGGAACATGGATGAAGCGACAAGTAGTCTTCAAGACATCATATCCAAGAATCCAGCTGCGGCTACGAATAAACGGATACGGTGTGAGGTGGGTGTCGCGATCACTCAACAGGCTTTGAATTGCATCCAAGTGGCAGACCTTTCCACTGCCCAAAGGCTGTTGGAAGATTGGAACCCTCTCGGCGAAGATCCGGTACCTCTGGAGAAGGTGCTGAGCTTTCGCAAGCATTCTTTGCTAGGGAGAGTCATGCGACTGCAAGGTAATTTTAGCAGCGCATTGAGGCTTCTCAAAATGGCATATCAGGCATCTCAAGAACTGAGTGAACTCATTTTCGACGAGGATCTCCGGGATATGACATGCGACCTGGCTGATGCCTTGCGAGAACTCGACCAGACTGTGATTGGCGAAGAATACCTCCGGGCTGAGATAATACGACGTGCCGAGAGACCTGATCCTTTACCCGGCAAGTCTCTTCTTGAGCTCGCGTTGGCTGAGGCTCTGTTCGCACAAGAGCGTTACGATGAGGCTGCAGAGATATGTGTCGACGTCGAGGGGCGCGTCAGTCTACTCAAATACGAGAGACTGCGAGTGTATGTCATTTTGGCGAAGCTGTCACACGTCAGATCAGATTTCGAAGTTGCATTGTCGCGATGGAGCGAGGCGATGCAAGCGTTGCAGGAATTTTCCCTCATTGATGGCCAGGTTCAGACTATCATATCTGCGTCAATGGCTGACGTTTTGGACGCCCAAGGCCACAACTGGTTAACACGAGAGTCTCCCAGGAAAGCTTCACTGATCGAACTGGCAAAGCCACAAGGTGTGCCACATTGGATTGCTGGCTTTCGGCAGTGGGCAGAGTATTTGCAATCAAGAGGATCGCATTGTGGCATGTAGTTGCTTTTGCTTGTTGGTGCAGAGAAAAGAGGTGTTGCGTTATGAGCACACGAGAAAAACAGAATTTAGATACCCGATATCGAGTCAGTTGGCCACTCTCACGGTAGAACATAATTGGACACTATATCTTGGATGTTCCAAAGACTGTATTAAAGTGTGTCGTAGCCATTAGCGGGGAGCTCTCCTCTTGAACTCAAAGGAAGCAAATTGGCTGGATAATGGTAGTTACTTACACTGCGTACTACAAGCCACGCTAGGTATGTAGCTTTATAGCCGTCAAGGGGCAGAGCAAAGACCTTGATTGTCAAATATGGTCTAGAACACACGTTTCAAGTAATTTGGAGATCATGGTCAAAAAAGGGGTTAAACTGTGTACCTGAATGTTTAGTTTACCAGTAGTCTTGTTTGGCGCTGGAGCTGGAGCCACAGCCGAATAAGCCCCTGCGTAGCTGCTGCAGCATCAGTTAAGGCTAGGGAGCCCAACGTGTTTCTGATAGTAACAAATACAACAAGGTGTATTTGTGTGCTGTATATGAAAATCAGCGGTCTAACCCAAATGCCACCTCTCATTTTCTCTCTCTCTCAAATAATTTGTCGACGATTATGTATTACTGTCAAACCCTTTTGTGAGCGCTGAAACAAGTCAAGTTGCTATCAGAACCATCTCCAATGGCTGATCTTCATAGGTCCAATGGCATCTGCTGAAGCTCTGTTATAGGACTAGCGTTGCGGAGACGATCAGGGGATCTTCACGACTGGGACCGGGTGTGATTCGTTGCAGGGGTCAAGTTAGGGAGAGCCTCCACTGGGCTGACAGCCCGTGAGAGGAACGAGCCGAAGAGGCCACTGTAGCTACAATTTTTGAAGAGTGACACGCGCTTGCTTTCGTACCGCAACCATCCAATCCATCACCAATTCCAGCTGCAGCGCAGGTGTGCTAAGTCTACCTAACTACTTTGCTATATCCCCTGAAGCTTCATCCCTCTTTTCCCTCCCCCTTCCCTTCCTTATTTTATTTCTTCCTTTTTGCAAATCCCCGTACCGCCCATCACCTTCCCGGGCTTATCGCATCATCTGCTGTCGCTGGTATTCGTATCATCACGGCGGTCTGCGGTTCAAGTTTTGGGTTACTCAATCTTCTCCTTTCTCTTCTTCTTAACTTACGTCTGAACCCCGGTCATCGATGAGGCATCTTTGAACTCTCTCCGCCGATTTCTATTCTACCTCTTCTTCATCAACTCTCGTTACATCGAACAATTCAACTGTCCACGATTGGGACACAGCGTCACCTTGCGATCGAATCGAACCGAATTCTATTTTCATACTCGACGACCATACCATGGCTCGTACCAGGGGCAAGAGTCCCCAACCGCCAGTCAAGGCTTCGACGCCGGTGACTGAGAAGCAGCAGCCAATCCTAGTTGCCCCTCCTCAGGAGCCCATTGCTGTCACCACCAAGTCCAAACCCAAGAACAAAAACAACAAGTCCACCTCATACAAGTCCGAGGGTGTTGAGGACAACGATGTCTTCCTCCTCCCCGTCTCTGACTACTGGGTGGTCTTTGGTCTCATGATCCTCGCTACCATTGTCCGTGTCTACAAAATCTATTTGCCTACGAGCGTAGTCTTTGATGAGGTCCAGTGCGTCTCACCAGCTGGAGCTCTGCCAAAGCTCCAATTCCCGTTTCTTTCACCAATGTGCTAACACGTACGTCCAATAGCTTCGGTGGTTTCGCTACAAAGTACATCAAGGGCAAGTTCTTCATGGACGTCCATCCTCCCCTAGCTAAAATGCTTATTGCTCTTACCGGATGGCTCGCTGGTTTCGATGGAAGCTTCGACTTCAAGGAGATTGGCAAGGACTACCTTGAGCCTGGTGTTCCATACGTTGCAATGCGCATGTTCCCTGCCATCTGCGGTATTCTTCTGATTCCTTGCATGTTCTTCACACTGAAGGCTGTTGGTTGTCGAACCATGACTGCTACCATGGGCGCTGGTCTTATCATCTTTGGTTCGTGGCCCTTGACTACTTGACTGCGTGTTTAAGTCAAACTCCAATACTGACTACTCGCAGAGAATGGTCTATTGACTCAGGCCCGTCTAATCCTCCTCGATTCGCCTCTTGTCGCTGCGACTGCCTTTACTGTCCTCGCCTTTTCCTGCTTCACTAACCAGCATGAGCTTGGCCCTGCGAAGGCTTTCCAGCTGAGCTGGTGGTTCTGGCTTGTACTCACTGGCCTTGGTCTAGGTATCACGGTTAGCATTAAGTGGGTTGGACTCTTTACAATCGCTTGGGTTGGATCCCTCACGCTTCTCCAGCTCTGGGTCCTCCTCGGTGACAACAAGAACGTATCAATGGTAAGCATTCGTCAGCTCCTGTGAAGTGAAAATGGGCTTTGTAACTAACGTATGTTTAGCGTCTCTTCACTAAGCACTTCATGGCTCGAGTCTTCTGTCTCATTGTTATTCCCCTCACCTTCTACATGGCCATGTTCGCCATTCACTTCGTCTGCCTCCAGAACCCTGGTGACGGTGACGGCTTCATGAGCTCCGAATTCCAGGCCACTCTTAACAACAAGCGAATGAAGGATGTCCCCGCCGATGTTATGATGGGTAGCCGTGTTACTATCCGCCACGTCAACACCCAGGGCGGTTATCTTCACTCCCACCCTCTTATGTACCCTACTGGTAGCAAGCAGCAACAGATTACTCTGTATCCTCACAAGGATGACAACAACATTTGGCTTCTTGAGAACCAGACCCAGCCTCTTGGAATTGACGGCCTGCCTATCAACGGTACTCATGCCTGGGATGCTCTCCCTGAACCCCAGCACCTCAAGGACGGCGCTGTCATCCGTCTTTACCACAGCCCTACCCATCGCCGACTTCATTCACACGATGTACGCGCCCCTATTACCGAGGCTGACTGGCAAAACGAAGTCTCTGCCTACGGTTACGAAGGCTTTGAGGGTGATGCCAACGACTTGTTCCGTGTCGAGATTGTTAAGAAGAAGACTCATGGATCGATTGCAAAGGAGCGTCTCCGAACCATCGAGTCCAAGTTCCGTCTTGTCCATGTCATGACTGGCTGTGTTCTCTTCTCTCACAAGGTCAAGCTTCCTGATTGGGCCTCGGAGCAGCAGGAAGTGACCTGTGCCCGAGGTGGTACTTTGCCCAACAGTCTTTGGTACATTGAGGGTAATGCTCATCCCCAGTTGGAGGGAGATGTTGAGAAGGTCAACTACCGCAACCCCGGCTTCTTTGGCAAGTTCTGGGAGCTTCAGAAAGTTATGTGGCGAACAAACGCTGGTCTTACTGACTCTCACGCCTGGGACTCCCGCCCTGAGTCGTGGCCTATTCTTCGCCGTGGCATCAACTTTTGGGGTCGTAACCACACTCAGGTTTACCTTCTCGGAAACCCTATCATCTGGTGGTCATCAAGCGTTGCTGTTGCCATTTGGGTTGTCTTCAAGGCCATCGCCGTTCTACGCTGGCAGCGCAGCTGCAACGATTATGCGAACACCACCTTCAAGCGATTTGATTACGAAATTGGTACTTCAGTCCTTGGCTGGGCGTTGCACTATTTCCCTTTCTACCTGATGAAGCGTCAACTTTTCCTTCACCACTATTTCCCTGCTCTCTACTTTGCTGTTATTGCGCTCTGCCAAGTCTTTGACTACGCCACTGCTCGTGTCCCTGGAGTTAGTTCGCGTGAGACCGCTATGGTTAACCGAATTGCTACTGTTTCATTCCTTGTCCTCTCGGCTGCTGTCTTCACTCTCTACTCCCCTCTTGCTTATGGGAGCCACTGGACCAAGGCCGACTGCAAGCGCGTGAAGCTTTTCAACACCTGGGACTTCGACTGCAATACTTTCTTTGATAGTGTAAGTTCACAATGTGCTCTCATTATGAAAGGAGTTTGACTAACACAACCACTAGTACGATAAGTATAGCGAGATCACTTCAGTCACCCCTGTGGTTCCCACAACCTCGGCGGTTAAGAAGGCTGAGCCCAATAAGGAGGCCCCCCCTGTTGCCCAGAAGCAGCAAGAGGAGGAAGCTGTCATCTCTGGAGCTCCCCCAGCCCCGGAACAACCTAAGGTTGAACACCGAGTGGTTGCCAAGGAGGAAAAGGTCGAGTACCGTGACCAAGACGGCAATCTCCTCGACCCTGAGCAAGTCAAGGCCCTTGAGGGTAAGGTTGAGTTCCAGACCAAGTATGAGACCAAGACCCGCGTTGTCGATGAGCAGGGCAACGAGCTTAATGAGCCTGTTGAGGGTTGGAACCAGAAATTGGGAGCTGGCGTTGCCCCTCCCCATCCTGATGTTGAAGGTGTCGACAGCGAGACCGCCAAGGTTGCGGATAACAAGGTCGCGGATGAAGAGGTCGTCGCTCCTCAAGATGCGGCTGCCAGCAAGGACGGTGAGAAGGAGGCTGAAGAAGCCATGGCCAAGCCTGCCAGTGAGAACCCGCTGGATGCTACCGTTAAGGATGAGCTGTAAAAGGCCCATAAAAGCACCTAAACGGCTTAGTTGCATCATCCGATCAACAACAGTCCTGATTGCAACACAGACCTGATTTCACACAACCTTCACTACAAATCATGTAACATCATGTACTCTATTACTTACGATTTATGGAGGACAGGAAAATCACTAGTGATTCGATATTAGACCTGGAAAGGAGAGCCTTGTCTTAGTCCTAAAAGGGAAACCCACAGAAAACACCATCAAAAAGAAGGAGATGAGGTTATGCGGAACTAGAACCAGGACGTCGAACTATGACGTATTCTCATTTGTTGGCATATGTCGAGAGTAATACTGTGGCGTTGATACGATATTGGCAGTGATACACACAGTCCTCATATAATACAATTTCATGTTCAATTTCGACATGTCCTCATTTCAGCGAATTGCAGCAAGAGCCGTCCCATCACCACGTTGTCATAGTTATGGTAAAAGACGAGGATGGATAACTTACCTTGAGAAAGCTCCATTTGATGTGCATAATGGACTAATTCAATGAGAACGGAGTAAGTGAACGTCACGATATAGCCAAATCTCGTACTTCCACGCATGATGCGTGCTCCTTTCAGCACAACACCAGATAATGAGACTGACAGCTTGGGAAAGTTTCTACCCCAGGCTCAGCAACACTGGAACATCATAGAAGCAATTCTCAATTGTAGTTTAGTATCAATTCTATTATTACTACAACTATTGGCATCGTCAGAGGGCATGCTTAACGGCCGTGAGTGATCTAATAAATGTGAAAGCCGATGCATGCCTGCATTTTGCGGGCTCTTGCTGAGTATAGCAGCAACCCAATCGTGACGCTTTGGATAAAAACAAAGGATAAATATGACATTCCGAAAAAAAGACCGATTCCCCCCTATCGTCGCGCCGGTCCAAGTGAATAATGCGCATGCTTCCGTCAAACGCCAGTAATGAAATCCCATTGATCAATCCGTAAAAGACTGACCGCTTGCTTGCTTCCACCCTTCCATCCAAATCCAGTACCATGTTCGTTCCATAAAGAAATATTAGGGGTAATTCTACTATCCCCAAGCTTCGTAATAACTGGCTCTGCTGATCGAGAGCAGCAGCGCCGCAAAGGCGCGATTCAAAAATACCATGACTGCAATCCAATAGCCAAAATAGTATACATAATGATACACAGAGCCTCAGATGGTGTCGAAATCACCATCATCGAAAGGCTTTTTCTTAATCCGTTGTTGGAATCGTGATAGAGAGTCGTTTCGTCTCCTCTGGTCCAGAAGCACCCTTCACATCAAGAGACTGAACAGAGCTGCGAACACTCATTGCTCCATCAGCCTGCATAGGAGGCGTGTGTGGCTCCTCGATCGTGTCTTCCTTAATGACTGTCTCGCTTTGTGTTCGCTCCATCGTCATGGGTGGTGTTTGGAAACCAGGTACTTCGAGATGATCTGGCGTGACACTAGTATCATGGCTGTTGCGTGGGCTCTTCTCCATGTCGACAGATATGGGTGCTGGAATGCTTGGGACCACACCGCCTCCAATACGGGACCAGAACATCTGCTCCCTGAGTCTCACGCTCTCTTCCCATGCAGCTTTCTCGTGATCTTCGTTATCCGCTCGCCAGTGGCCATCCTTGATCATACGCAAGAAGCCCAGAAAGTCGCAAGTTGAGCGTACTCGAATCAGGCAGTACTTGCACAAGGGGTGACGTTGAGCAGAATCAGTCTCGTTTGTGCGGAATCTGTGGTTCCGCAAATACTGAGGGTCCTTGCGAGAGTCACCGCACAGTGAGCATGGGTAAAATTGTGGTTTTGTCAACGCTACAAGACTCCCAGTAGTCGGTACAGGTTCGACAACCAAAGTTCCATCAGCGATTGAGGCAATGACAGACCGGCGAGCGAGCCACGATAGGCCCGGAGCTATATCCAGACGAAGGGTTGGTTCTATATCCTCTGCCAAGACTCGCTTATAAAACTTTGTCTCTCTCAGACTTGGCAATGGAGTAGCAGAAGCGTTCGAGGCAGCGCTGACAGTTGAGGCCGGTGTGTTTGGAGACTGGGGTGCACTTCCGGGTCCGGGCATAGGCATGCCAAGTGAGGTAGTTGATCCATTCGAGGGGTGAGCACTTGATAACGAACCACCAAGACCAAAGCCAGTCAACGCATTCAGGGCACCCACAGAACCTGAAGATACCCGGTTACTAGTGCGATTTCGAGAGACTCGTGTAAGGCTGACAAAATCATCGTATGAGGACAGATCGGTCCGCAAGACGGGTTGGATAAGATGAGTGAAGCTTGTTGGATGGGCAGGCTCAACGGCGGTGCCCCATAGCGATGGGGCTGGTTCTTCCGTTGATGAGAGATGATCGTCTCGTATGTCGGGTTTGGTTAAGCCAGGAGATGAAGGTGCAGTAGGGTTAGTGTGTTCGTTCTGCCCGGAAGCCATATGCTCCATGACGTGCTTGAGCTCGACCAGTTGCTCCTGTTGTGATTTAAGAATGCTCTCAGTGTCGGCAAGCTGAGATCTAAGTTGGTCGTTCTTGCGTTGCAGAACCTCGTGGTCGGTCTTGGCCTCCTCTTTAGCAGCAATAACCATCTTGTTCGCTTCCTCAAATAATGCGGCAGTAAGGTTTTCAAGTTCTTGTTCGATCTTTTTTTTCTCCATTTCCGTATCCAGGCGTTTTTGGCGTTCCGCAGCTACTTTGGACTGCCAAACCTTCTTCTCATCCTCGACGGTGTGCTTGCGAACCCACACGTCGCCAGTTAGCATTTCGCGTTGTGCGGCATTTTGAGTTTCGAGATTGCGGATACGATCACGCGCAGTATCAAGTTCGTGGCGGGCGGCAGACAAGGAGTCGTCGAGTGTTGTCTGATGGTTGATGGCATTGATGAGCTTATTGCTGAGGGTGGCGACTTCGTCGTTAAGGTCGGGGTGATGGGAAGGAGTCGCGATACCACTGTCGTTGGCCGGGCTGATGGCACGACTTCGAGGATCAGGTATGGTGCTCATCTCATCTCCAAAGCTGTTTGGTGCACTTGATATCCCTATGGGCAGATGTATTGAGGAAGATGATTTGGTCGGTGTGTGGTCGGGAGTCAGAGACGGGGTTCGAGGATGGTAACTTGGAGCTGAAGCAATGGAGGAGAGAGAGCGAAAGTGGCCTAATGATCGTCGAGACGCGGGCGATTTTGTTGCGAGAGGCTGCCCCCAGCCGGCAGCTGCGGCGGACATTGGAATAAATCTACAACGCGTAAGCTCAAAGCAGACAAGATGTGGTGGCTAGGTGTTGAGCAATAGAGTTTGGGCTGCGCAGAAGGAGTGACGGGACGACAATAATGTGGAGGTGATGACGGAGGATATCCTAGGTCAGAAATTGAAGAAGGCAAAGAGGGTAACATACGAATCCATTATAATCAAGCGCGTGGTTTGATTGTGTCAATCGGATACGTCTTGTGCTCTGGCCGCAGAGGCGTGACCTGACCTGATCTGACAAGTCGAGATGGGACGACAAGTCAACGGTCAAAGTTAGGAAAAGTCAATCCCTCAGAGAGATGAGTAGAGCAGGCGTAGGAATGAGGAAAAAAGACGGATCCTCCGGACCCTGGTGAGGAACGAGGTGCTAAATGACCCGAGGTGAGGGCGAACGAAACGGGGAAACGGGAGATAAGAGATCCAAGCAAGTGAGACCTGCGGCTTGAATGAGATTGCGCGAGCCACGTTCCAGAATTGGTAATAGTTGATGGTCGATGTGGTTGAGAAATGTTGTGGTTGATTTTAATTCGACTGCTGTCTAGCCAGGCTCTGGCAGCAGATGCGAAGTTGCGTAAATGAGAGGAGAGAGAAAGAGAGAGGAGGCCTTTCTGTACGAATACGTGGGTATTGGGTATTGTTGAACTGAACTGAACTGAACTGAACTGAACTGAACTGAACTGAACTGAACTGAACTGAACTGAACTGAACCTGGACCTAGACCTGAACCTGGGTTGTACGGTAGGTAGCACGGTAGCAGCGTAGCACGGGCGGCCGCGGTCCCTGGTTCTCCGCAAGCTTGTGAGATGGAGATGGGCCCCAATGCGACAAAGCCCAAGAGGTCGTGTCGTATCGTATCGGTCGCGGATCGCAATTGGGAGGTGGAGTCCTTGCAGAATCGTTTGACGTTTGAGATGTGATGATGTCGGCACAGCAAGAAAGGTATCCAAGAAAATGGGGAATGGCCCTTCTTACCCTTTCCTTCTCTCGACGTAGGGAACTGGGGAAAAGGGTTCACTTCAAGCAGGAACAACCGTGCATGATTCGTGCCTTCTACCCATCTCCTTCCCTTTCGCCTCACTCACCTGTCGCGCCGACTCGCTGTAGTTTCGGAGCTGCAGTACATGCGAGCCACGTACCTGCTAGTTACTGGCCATTCAGACGTCAGATGCCCAGCAGGGAAGGAGAGACGCGACCGGGGGTCTAGACCTTGTACTGCCCAACCGGACTCTTAGTGCTTCGGCCTGCGCCACGAAGCGTCTGCTGACGCCACGCTATCACATCACGGGCGCTTGTCGTTGAATTAATCCATGTTGGGTATAGCCAATGTCGACTGTTGCTGTGGTATCGATTGATGGGTACTTGAGGACCAAGTATCGTACAGAGCCTGGGAGAGCTTATCGAGAGCTCAACCAAAATGGGATGCAAGTTGACTACAAAGTCCGTGCACTAGCGATTCAAGGCAGGGGCCGTTCCAGCGGCGCATCCTATTCTGGGCTCGGTTCGTATTTCTCTGGCAGCAAAGCAGCTAATTTTCAGTGCAATTCTCTGCTAAAGTGGATTACAGTTCATCGCCGAAGCGCCTAAAGTTTCCAGCCCAGGTCCGGCCCAGGTCTGGGCTTCGCGTCCTGTTTGATCAGACTCCATGTTACAGATATTACGTCTTGTCTTTTGAAGTCTGCCACCATGGTTGAAAATTACGAGCTCAAAAGGGAAAAGGGAAAAGGGGCAGAGGAAGAAGGAAAAGAAGAAGAAACAATGTTGGTGAGTCGTGTCGTGATGAGATGAGAATCAAAATAGGATAAAAGGAGATGAGACCAGACGAGGAGCAAGTTTGCGTTTACAGGGCCTGAGTCTCTGAGACATCACCAACTACTGCAGGTAAAGTGCTTCTCCAAGGTCTCTGTCTTCCAAGTGGATATGATGACGGGTCCATTTGGGTCAATCAAGTTGAGCAAGACAGGGGTCATGATCATCCAAGCCCCAGTGGAGAGGGTGCCATAAAAAATGACCAGGCGCTTGAGAATGATGACAAAAACGTTCAGACGGCTTTAGCATTTATATGCGGCATTCTTTACTTACCCTTTATTTGCTCCACTGCTCGACAGTCAAATCTTCTGACACCCTGCAGCCGGGTTATTATTCTTAGCGCTGGTTGACCCATTTATCTACTGGGCCATGGCTAATGCCAAGGGAGAAGCCGAATTACAAAGGGAGAGAGTGAAGCGAAACAAGCGCTTGAGCCACAGAAATACATAGCAATGACGAATGCTTCACGTCTGTCCAGGGTAGGCCAAAGCTCTGCAAGAGGGCAACAACAGGCATGAAGCATATTTATTGCACATCGACTGGAATGTAATCACAGACTCAATTTCTCACTATTCAACCAGAGATAACCGGCTTACCCCTGACTAGATGTAAGCTCGCCGCGGTGTCTTTTTTTTTATTTTATTTTTTCTAGCTCCCCTTACGGCTCAACGGCGCCTGCACATGTTGGTTCGTTGACCAAGTAACATGGATAGTAATGCTGTGACATGTTCGCGTCGGCAGCTTCGTTTACTCAGAACTCTGCAGAGTACATACACAACATATATCGATGGACAACGAACCATTTCAAACGAATTGCTGCGTGGTCGTTGTCCACGTCAATCAGCCTCGGTTACCGTCTGTGCCCTGGCCCAAGTGCCTTAATCCATGTTCAGGGTCCAATTTGAACGATGACATCAGAGGGAGATCATCTTAGTTGGACCATAACAATGACAAGTCATGCCATCATCTTCCAAGCCTGAGGAACGACAAAGCCAAGGTGTCATGATGCAGACTATTTGACTAACGCTAAAGATTATTGCGGGCATTGTGACTTGCTGCTTCGCGACCTTCCAATAATTTGTCCTGCTTATTTCTGACTTGGGATGATCCCTGACCTATTTTCAGATTAGGCGAGCCTAGAGGTAGTATAGGGTAGGCGATGATGAGTACAGGTCTCAATCGACAACGCTCACACAAGCCATTTTAACCAGACTCAAAGTGTCAGGTCTCGATTCGGATACGTGATACTTTCATTTTACTTACTCCAACATTTTCGACCAATCTTGCTCTTTGATCCAAGCTTCGATGCTTCCAAGCTGTGGAGCATTTTCCAGCTATCAAGATGTCAGCTTCCTTCCTCACTTCGATGGGTATAGTGGTAGGGAGGATACTTACATCACCGGGATGAACTGCATCATAACTGTCGCCCCCATGGAGTCCGACCTCATTCGCAAAGGCAAAGTTGTCTTGGAGCTCAGCCCTCAATTCTGGCTTGCAATCAAAACTGAACTCCCCAGACGGCAGCTGCAATAGCTCTGTCCGATAGCCTGTGACCTTGATGAATATGACCACAAATTCTCGCGGCGTGAGCCAGCCACGATATCCAACAAGATTCTTTCCTGGGGTATCAAGAATAAGGGCTTTGACTAGAGGCCCCGAGTCCTGCTCGTGTGCAATGAGAGGAATCTTGTTGTCGAGACATAAATTTGTTGCGAATTGCACATTCCCGTTACCTTGCTGTAGTTGAGTGTCAGTTTGATTGATTCTGCGTGACGATAAACCACGATCATACTCTTGTCGGTTGAGCCATCGGATGGGTCACGAAGTTAGTCAAGAAGTAGCCTGGAAGATACACACTCGTTTTTGACCAGAGACCTGGCTGGTGCCGCTCCCCGTATTCGATGGCATGAGCCTTGGAGTCGTAATGGCACACGTGGGTGTATTTTCCTGCAGTCAATTTGGCAACGTTTGGAAGTGACGAGATAACCAACTCTTTCCAACCTGGGAGCCTTGGCTGCTTCGTCGATTATGTTCTTGAGCTGTTGGGTTTCCTGTTCTTTAGTCCATTCATTGCGTGGCTGCCCTGGCTTTGGGGGTTTCCTCTTGGGGTCGTTGTAAATGCCCCAAAAGTCACTGACTGCAAAGATGGCGTCTGCGTCCTGAAAGGCGTTTTGTAAAGATGCTCGATCGTCTAGATCAGCCTGGACTAATTCGACACCGCGGGCCTTGAGAATTTCTGCCTTGGGACTTGACAGGTTGCGAGTGATGCCACGGACAAGCCATCCTGGGTCATGTAGAAAGGTATTGACTACAGAACCACCTTGGCCACCGGTAGCACCAATAACGACTATAAGCTTTTTGTTCATTTTCAGTTGATTTTTGTACTGGGGGTTTACTTCCAGTAAAGGTCCAGCTAGCGCTTATTTATTCTCTCTGCCCTCCTCTCATAACCGGCCCCTACCCTTCTGCCTTCAGGCGTCTGATGTAGTGATAGCTGATAAGGCTATGCTGTCGACGTTGCAGTTTGACTAAAGTCCGCTCGGAGTCCGCTCAATCCCATTCGCTCACTGATATTATCCGCTCAGTTCCGCTCTTGCATCGCCTTCTCTCCTTACTCTCACCATTTATCTCACCAATATAAGATATTACCACGATTTGATTTATAATACATACTTGCTATCACGTCAACGTTAGACCAGATGTTCCCTTCGAAAGCTCGCCATTCCTGTCATGCATGTCGGTATGGCTATATTCGTATTACTAATTAGATATTCAACCACTAACGTTATCAGACGACTCAAGAGAAAGTGCAGCAAAGATCTCCCATCATGTGCAATAGTATGAAATAAGGTCTAAATAGCCGTGTACTATAGTTAACCTGATTATAGTGTGATCGTTTGGGCAAGCGGTGTGAATACGCAGGCCTGGCAACGCCTCCAAGCTCCGAGACAAACCCGCCCAACTTTGTGGTAACTACAAACCAATCTTCACTTCTGTCAATATCGAACCAACCGTTTCCTCTGTCTTTCTTCCTGGATCCAAATCTTTTCACTCCGTTAAACGCCAGCAATGCACTGGCTCCAGGTCCTCGATCTGACCTGCAGCAGATCACAACCAAATACTTGGCCCCTAATGATCTTCCAGCCCTCTATCAGGATTACTTCCTCTCGGTACATGAGTGGCTCCCTATGATAAGTAGGAAAAGAATTAAATATGCCGATCCCTTCAGTCAAGACGCCTGTCATGATCTCGTCGTCTTATGCATGAAATTATGCACTACCAAGCCCAAAGACTCGCCTCCGTCCCAGGAGCCTTTATACATCCTAGCAAAACCACTCTGTGCTGCTGCTGAAAGTGCAGGCCTCGTGTCACTGCGACTGATCCAGAGCCTGGTCCTTTTGGCTGTCTACGAATACTCTCACGCCATATATCCTGCCTGCTACCTCACCATTGGCCGTGCAGCGAGACTGGGTATATTGATGGGTTGGCATGATAGAGATGCACAGCAACTTTTCAAACTAGGTGATTCTTGGTCCATACGAGAGGAGCAACGGAGAACCTGGTGGGCCATCTTTATACTTGACAGGTTGGTTGTCGTCCCTCTTGTACATGTACATGCGTCTTCTTGCTAACAACCGTCTATTCAGATTTATAAACGTTGACACAAGTGGAACACCCTTCGCCACACCCGAGCCGTGCCCTGATGAGTTGCTACCAGTCAATGACGAGGATTGGGTGCTGGGGAAGACGGTACCAAGCGAGCCGTTGTATACTGCGTGCTTTAGCTCACTTACATCACTCGGACCCTTTGCAAGGACATGTCAGGCAGCTCACGTGCTTGGCAAAGTAATTCAACACAAAGCATTGAAAACCAAATCCTCACATGATATAATGCATGTTGTGCAAGAAGGCCAGAGCCTCCACCGAGCACTGTCTTCATTGCGGCTTTCTATCGAAGAACAAGCATCGAGTGGTACTTCACCCCAACAGCAATGTCCTTTGGCATGCGCCATTGCTGTTTGTGTTTGTGCCCAGGCCCTGCTGTATGGATCCTACGGCTGTCCTGACGCCCCTGGGATAACAAGCCGTGAGCGCCTGTCACATGAAACGGAGATGCAGAGTGTGAGCGTTCAAGGTCTGAGGGATATCGGTGTTTCGCTCGTCCCTAAACTGGTTCAGGTTCAGTCCGAATGCCCTCTCCAGGCAAGATGCTTCTACATGGCCTCTAACGCCTGCGCATGGTTTGTTCGGGAGGATTTCGAACCTCAGATGCGGAATGCATTGAGTTCCATAGTTGGTGGACTGAGAAGACTTTCTGATCGTTGGGCGATTGCAAGTAAGTACTGCAGGATCGATGTCCGAGTTCGTACTAACGTCTTGTCTTAGCTGAGTATATTGTTCTGCTTGAACAAGGGGGAATCCTGAAGTTCGTCCATCTCGAGGATTAATCTTTGATTGTTAGTTATGAGAATAGAAATATATTTTCTATGTACGGTAACTGAATTTACCCAGACGTTTAGCAATATAGCATTTCAAGCACAGGCTTTAGCGAGTATTCTTACAATACTTGAGTTGATATAAAAAAGAAGGAGGACTCAATTGAACTAGCAGGTTCATCGAAATCAAGTAGTAATTCGTATATTATGTTCTTCCGTATTAACAAAGTATAAAAAGTCTACAAAGCGATCTGGTATTAAACCTCGTCAAAGATAGCGCACTCTGATGACATCCTAATTTACTCTACAATAAGGGTCAGCTCTAGCTTATGTGGCCTTGATAGCTACAACTCTTAATCAAGAAAAATTAAGGCTCTTTCTACATATTGAAACGATACTCGGTGTAACCCTTTGGTGCTCTGTTTTATATCAGGCCATTGGTATCAAGTTAATTATGGGGCTCGGCGAGTGATTTTGGTTTAGCTCTTTTTAACTTTACAAGGCGGCAAGGCCGAGATCGGTGGATCACGTCTTCTCGCTTGTGCTCAGCAACGAGAATTCTTTATATGAAGATAACATCGCTCTTTACTGAGTGAATCTTGATAAAAACAACGAAGCCCTGGAAGCTGCTCTGTAGTAAATCAACTTCGACAACTACCGCAAATGCCTTCTAGCGACCATCGGCAAGAGCCTCGGCACAATGGCGTGTTACACGACGAGACTTCACCATTACTTCCTCAAGTTCCAGAAATCCACGGAGATGAGACGTCAAAGTCGTTGACCGACGCCCACAGCCTTTTGGCCGAGGCAAAGCTGCTATGCAAGTACTCGCTGCCTCTGATCGCGACATATCTTCTTCAATATTCCTTCACCGTCATCACCACTATCGTTGCTGGTCGTTTGGGCGCCGAAGAGCTCGCGGCATCCAGTCTGGCTTTGACAAGTATGAATATCATCGGCTATACCATCTTCGAGGGAATGGCCACGGCTCTTGATACGCTATGTGCTCAGGCCTACGGCTCAGGTCGCTATATGGGCGTGGGAATGCACATTCAGCGTATGGTTGTCTTTATGTCTATGGTCATGATTCCCGTTGGTGCTATTTGGTTATGCTCTCACTGGATTCTTCCATTCCTTGTCCCCCAGGAAACGCTCGCCCTGAAAGCTGCATCCTTCTTGCGCGCCAGTCTTGTTGGACTACCAGGATACGCCTTCTTCGAAGCTGGCAAGAGATTTCTCCAAGCACAAGGAAAATTCGGTCCAGGCATGATCGTGCTCATCATCTGCGCTCCTGTCAACGCTTTCCTGAGCTGGTACTTTGCCGTTAAGCTCGACATGGGCCTCGATGGAGCAGCGTTTGGCCAGGCGCTTGCCAACAACCTGCGTCCTGCGCTTCTTCTTCTATATGTTGTATTCATTGAGAAGAAGTCTCACATATGCTGGGGCGGCTGGAATACTCGCGCTGCTTTTGCCGTCCGTGAATGGGGCCCGATGGTCCGTCTCTCTTTTGCCAGCACCGCCGTTAATGCTGGAGAATGGCTCGCATTTGAGATTCTCATGATCAGTACCTCCTACTTGGGGACCCGTCACCTCGCTGCGCAGACAGTCCTCAACACTGTATCCATTGTTACATGGCATGTGCCGTTCTCTATCAGCATTGCAGTCACCACCCGCTTTGGCCATCTCGTAGGGGCAGGGGCACTCAAGGAAGCAAGGCGAGCTGCAATCCTATATTCTGCTGTCTTCCTCGTTATCGGTATTCTCGACGGTGCCATCTTGTTTTTGCTGCGAGAGCCACTTGCAAGCATGTTCTCCGACGATACAACCGTTAAAGATCTCGCCACGCGTTCTATGCTTGCTGTTGCAGGCTTCCAGATTATCGACTCAATTATCTGCGGGACAAACGGTGTCCTGAGGGGGCTAGCCAAGCAGTCTGTTGCCGCCTGGATTGTGCTAGCTGTCAATTATCTGGCTGCTGTGCCGCTTGCTATGTGGCTGGAGCTCGGAAGCCCTGATATGAAGCTCGACGGCCTTTGGGTTGGCCTTGGAAGCGGTATGGTTATCACTGCGGTTGTTGAGTGTTCGTATATGAAATGGCTTAGTTGGCAGGATTGTGTAGACGACGTAAGGGAGAGAGAAGACGACGGGACTTAGTATATCTGTGTAGACTCTGAATGCCTCAGCCGACCTGCAAAACCTCTAAAAGAATACACATACACCAAGCCAAGATAGTTTATTTCAGCTAAGCTAACTGTTTTCAACCATAACCCTCAGGACCTTAGTGAAGAATCAAACGCATCAAGTGGCTTGTGCACCTCCCTCTGCAACCATCGTGGCTTCTGGAAATCGGGAAGAATGGCGACGATGGTCTTGGGGCGGTTGTAAGATATGTTTGCCTCTTCGATAAACGTGGCTAGACCTTGCAAGGTTGATTTTATTACCAGAACAGTTTATCCTGGAGCCAAGCCCAGCACTACGTGCACGAAACCATCACCGTCACCATCACCATTGCCGTTAACCATGAACTCGGGTGGCCCCAATATATTGGCCAGGGCCGATTTCTTGAACAATTAAATTCAAGGGCAAATGTCTGAAAGCTCAAGTTTCACTAAATTGGCCAATCATGCATACAATCAATACGCAAAAGAAAAGAGCAATTGGCCAGAACTTTGATCCAAAGAGTCCCGTCATGATACGAAAGCATTCTTCCTCCAATCAGTGAGACTGAGAAAGGCCAGAAAACTCATCTACTTCGTCATGTGTGAAACTAGTTGTATATATTCAGTCTTGTCGCAATATGATGCAGCCTATATAAGACACTCTTGTACGTATTTTTATAGGCAACCAACTCGCTTCTATGGACCAAGAAGTTGCTGATATGTCTCTTCAGCCACACGCCATCTATATGGACAAAGCTATACCATGCCATTGTATCATCATGTAGCTCTTGGTGTTGAATATCAATATTTGCTTGCCCTATTACTCGACTAAAGTTTGACCTTATGTATATCCCTTTGGATAGATCAAGGTTATAAGATAAAAAAACACATTAAGTTTGCCACAGTAGAGCACCATTTGCTTGCCCTATGTTGGTCTACTATTCGCGGCTGTAGGTGGGGAACAAAGATCAAAACCCCTCAGATTCTTGTAGACAATTCATCAAGAAACTATAACTATGAGCAAATCACTACTTCACAACAAAGTGGCACAAAAAAAGCGTATATCTTAACTCGAGCCCTGACCAGGATATTTCTCACACCCCAAAACCTATCATGGAGTCCCTTCAAAAGATTGTCATTGTTGCCTCGAACAATATCCCCAAGATCAAAGCCACACGCGAAGGTTTCACGCAGATGTTTTCAGGATCTTGCGACTTCCAAGGCGTCAGTGTTGACTCCAATGTATCAGACCAGCCTTTCTCGGACGAAGAAACTCTCACCGGGGCAACAAACAGAGCACAAAACGCCCAAAAAGCAAAGCCGGAGGCTGATTTTTGGGTCGGCATTGAAGGGGGTGTTGAATCACACAATGGCTCTATCTGCTCGTTTGCGTGGATTGTCATCACTGGTAAAGACGGAAAGGTCGGTAAGGCACGCACGGCGGCATACTTCTTGCCTGAAAAGACCTGCAAGCTTTTGAAAGATGGCGTGGAGCTGGGCCATGCGGATGACATGGTCTTTGGACAAACAGATTCCAAGAACAAACAGGGCTCCGTTGGGCTTTTGACAGGCGGAATTGTTGACCGAGCCGCGTATTATACACAGGCCGTCATCTTGGCCTTGATTCCGTTTCGAAATGCAACTTTGGACTTTTGATTGGATATGATATTTTCTTTCTCTGAGGTCCGAACACGTTGCAAGCGTGAATAGCTTCAAACCGGAAAGCACTGATGAAGTTGGCCAAGTTCACGCGGCAAATGACTCAGTTTTGAACTCATCATACAGCAGTAAATCTGATGCTCAGACAATAGTATGCCATTGAAGGAGTGTACGTATTATATGATTGATTAAATGATTATATATGCGTAAAGGCGCGTATTCTTCCTCCTCACACTTTCTGTACCGCAATCTGCCATCACTATTTCCTCCATCCCTTAACAATTTTGCAAATGCAACAGGTAGGGTACATATATAAAACCCATGACGCCGCGCTGTGATGGAACACAATTAACGAATCCTCAAACATGCGATGTATCCAGAAGTGGTTGTGAGTAGGCTGGTAAAGGCCCAGAGACTGAGGCGAGGGAGAAGGGTGACTAGCAATTTAAATCGTTGTGCTGGTACGAGACTTATATCGAAGATATGGGAAACAGTACGATATGTGTTATTAGTATATAGGGGTACCAAGAGAAGACTTTAGCGGTGCGAGGGTTCATTCCAATCGCCTGGTTCAGGCATCCCGTATGGATTCCACTCTTGCCCAGGATAACTAGTCGCGCTCATCGAAGGAGGTAACTCTCCGTCTGAGTCAGCATTGGGATCATAATGGATCTTCTCTTCCTGTGAGTCAATTCGAAGCGTGCGCTTTCGAGCGTCCTCTGTGTTCTCTAGTTCTGCGTGGAACGAAGGGCCTCCGCTAGCCATGGCTTGGTGCGGACCCGAACTGCCTAGCCCTGAAGGCGACTGTCTCGTCGAGCTTGGACTAATATCGCCAGGCAATCCACTTGGAGGACTGAGCGAGACACCATGAGACTCCTCTTCACTAAGCAAGGGGTGCATTTTAGTGTTTGAGGTAGTGTGATCTCCCATGATCGTACCAGTGGCAAACGACGGCATGGGAAGAATGGGTGCTTGAATCTTTGAGCCACCGTTCTGATCTGTGCCGATTCTTGGGGAGACGTGTTGAGCTGGCGGGGGATTGGCACCAACTCTAGGGCTTCCACTGGTCCTACCGCTCTGAGGGCTGTCAGTACCAGTAAACCTCTGCGTGTTGGCGTTTCCGCGATGGTTTGTATTGCTCTTGTCATTTCGAAGCGCAGCTTGTATGTGTTCAGGTTTGATCTCCTGGTTCAGATCAGCCTCGACTTTGCCGGATGCAAGGAGATTCAACAGCGAAGGGCGTGGAGATGGAGCATGCACTGGTGTAGGGGAATGGACCGTGTCTGGTGTCGAGACATGAACAGGAGGAGATTCTTCTCCATGGCCATACGAGGAGCTGTAAGGATTCTGTGGGAATTGAGAATGCCGAGGGCTCTGATGCGCGGATGAGTTTGGGCTTTGGCCAACCACCCCTTGCCACTGCCCAGGATACGACCCTTGTCTGGACTGCACAGGAGGAAATTGACCTCCCGGCGACTGCCTCTGTTGCTGCTGCCACTGAGCCTGAGGCTGTGGAGGAGATTGAAATTGCTCCCGTTGTTGAGCAGGGGGTTGGAACTGCCCCGGCTGTTGAACAGGATATGAGAACTGGCCCTGCTGCTGAGGCGGAGACTGGAGTTGACCATGCTGCTGGACAGGAGATATGTATTGATCATGTTGTTGAGGAGGCGAATGAGGATGCGAAGGTGGAAATTGACCCTGAGTATGAGGAGAGGATTGGTAAAGATGGCCTTGCTGTGCCTGACCCGTGCCCGGTTGACTTGAAGAGAAAGATCCAGATCCCGAAGAGCCTCGGAAGTGCTGCAGTGGCACATTCGGGCTGCCGAACATCCCTGACCCTCGCCTAGCCTGTATTTGCGCTTGGGATAGATTGCTGAGCTGAGACTGAGGTCGAGGAGTCGGCATCTGCCCCACAGCCTGACCACCGACCTGCGAAGACGGGCGGGGGGACTGCGTTTGCGCATGCGGAGCCTGGCCGGAAAATTGACGTTGAGGTTGCTCAGTCTGTTGCTGCAATGGCCGCTGTTGCGTAGGACGCATCTGATGTTGCTGATAAGCCTGTAAGTCGGGAATGACCATAGACTGTCGATTCTCTTTGGAGCCTCGTTTAAACGCTCCAAGGATCTTGCTAGCCGTCAACTTATCGTTTTCGACCTTTCCTTGGCTAGGTGCTGACTTGTGGGCGACCTGTCCAGACATACGATTCCTCAAACCCTTCCACTTCGACGCCCCGGGGCTATCTTGGCGAATGGGCTGATCGGCGACCTGGGACTGCTGAGAAGCACTCCTGGAGTCTTTTGATGGTACTGGAGGACCTGCGTTCGAATTCTGCATCTGCATTGGTGGACGACCGGAAGCCGTAGCCTGTGGCTGTTGTCCCGGCACGTGGTAGCCACCAGATGGTCCGCGGGCGTTGGTTTGGTATTGTTGACCCGGGGCGGTTTGATAACCTTGCTGCTGAACAGCTTGTGACTGAGCGTTGGCAGGTTGCTGCTGGAATCCGGGAGGGAATTGTTGCTGTTGTTGTTGTTGTTGTTGTTGTTGTTGTTGTTGTTGTGGCGACATCTTCATCCTGTTCCCCAAGTTCTGTGCTGGCGGACTCACAGACATTGCTGCTGTAACAGGCGTACCGGGCTGAGAATGTTGAGCAGATTGTCGCCTTCCACTGGCCGCAAAAGAAGTATTCAGACGAGGGCTCTGGGTAGCTATGGAAGAAACCGACTGCGGGCCGGCGTTGGACGACTGCGACACCGGAGACAGGGGCATGCCATCATCCGGTACACTATGAGCCGGTCTAACATCAGATCGGAAAGACATGTTGGGTGACTCAGTGGCAGGTCTTTGGAAGCCCCCGTCTTGTTTAGTCTGAGCAAGCTTGTCAAGAGATTGCGTAGAGCGCTGGAATGATAGTTGAGTTGTCGGAGCGGTGCTGGGGACATTGAAAGATGTCTGGGTCGTCGGGGCACTACGGATAGCTGACCCAGTTGGGGAAATAGACCTCATTCTTGCCGCCCTGGGATCCGCAAAGTTCTGACCTACACTGAAAGGCGTCTGTGGCGTTCCTTGACGGCTGTGGTCAACCATCGTCCCGATGGGAGGAGTTCCTGCTGGCGTTGTGGAGCCGAAACCCAAAGGTGATGGGCGTGAATTTCTGTAAGCTGCTGGCGCGTGCTGGCTATCTCCCGTACCACCAGCGGAGCCTCCCGTCATTTGGCGGACCATAGATGGGTTGCGATCGCCAAGTTGCTGAGGTCTCTGAGGTTGAGGGCTGGCGAGTGTAGGGCCGGTAGCGGAATAACCGCTAGCTAGAGGGGTTGGCATAGGACTCTCTGGGAAAGCCCCGGGCATTGGGGGCAGCAAAGAGGCGGACGACTTCCGACCTTGAGTCTGCAGCGAGGGAGGATGGGATAGGACAGGCTGAGGCTCAGGCTGGGGTTCAGGATGGCGATGTGGTGGCGCTTGCTGTACAGCTGGCTGCTGTGTTTGAGCTGCAGCGCTTTGCTGGAGTTCCTTGCCTTTGTTGCCATGCCCCAAGAGGCCAGAGAGTAGCCCAGCTGCCGAGCCTCGTCTCTTACGACGTTCATCGGATGGTGCTTCAACAGGTGGAGTTGGGAGCATTTGATCGAAAGATGGACCAGCAGTGTGACTTCGCTCAAAGCCTGGATGGGACTGATCTCCAGAGACCGGTTGCTGAGCTCCCAAATGACTTGAAATTGGCCTCGAGGAGGTGGGAGTACCCGGCTTGGAGTATGTTCCGCTGCTCGGCCGGTTGAAAACACCCGCTACGGCGGCCCTAGTGCCGAAAGCTGAGAACCGCTTCTTAGCTGGAGTTGTTGCAGTTGCAGACTGGCTCACCTCGTTGGCCAGGTTGGAGGTGAATGCGCGTGGGGGACCGGTTGGCCTTTGTCCAGATGTAGGATCAAATCCAGGGTTCAAACGAGATGCCCTCTTGTCTTCTGTTGACGTGGCAGGCCTGTTCTCATCCGGACGTGGGGGAGGAGCCATTGAAAGCCTGTCTCGACTTTGTTTACTTCTGAGACCCATCATGAAGCTTGCCCTTGACTTCCTCCGATCCTGAGTACCATCTGTTGTCACACTGGACACAGAAGCTGCATCCGACGGAGCCTCTCCATGCTGCGACTGTGACTGCTGCTGTGGAGGCTGATACTGTTGAGTATTTTGGTCGGGTGTACCATGTCGCTCAGTCGAACTCTTCCTAAAACGATGTCCTATATCCTTGAACAGTGCCGAGGCCTTCTTTGCCCGTCCTCGCTCGTCGTGGACAACTTCGTTACCACCCGTGCCTGTTCTTTTAATTGCGCCCTCTTGAGACATGCGTCTTATAAACTGAGACCCAGGACCAGGAGAAGCATCCAGAGGATTGCTTTGGCGTCGCTGTTGACTAGGGAAGAGGCCTGGATACCGATTGGCTGATGACGGTGGCACTTCGGATGGTTTCTGTCGCTGATGGTGTTGGTGTTGGGTTGTGGAACTTGAAGATGGCGAAGTAGGCATATCTCCGGTCTCCTTGCTGTAGCCGAAGAATGGATCATGCTGGGAGTGTTGTGAGATTTGTGAGCGGGATGAAGCATTTGTGCCAGCTCGGTTCCTATTTACCACATGAAGAGGTTCAGCCAAGTGACTCTCTTCTAGCTTCCATTGGCCCGATGGTGGAAGCGGTGAGCTTTTGGGAGTGACACGATGCAGAGGTTCAGATAAGTGACTTTCTTCCAACTTCCAAGGTCCAGAAGGGGGCATCTTCTGGACAGGATTGCCGCCCATGAGGTGGGGCGGGAGCAATGGCAACGATGGGGGGTTGTATGCGGTGCTCTGTGGGGAAACAGAAGCTTGTTGTGTAGTGTGCATGTTGACTGGATGCATTTGAAAGGGGTGTTGTGGCAATGACTGTTGCTGCGGCTGCTGTCCAAGATGTTCTTGGCGTTGCTGTTGCGGCGGAGCATCATCTTGCTGGTCTGGCTCGTCCACCTCCTTTTCGAAACCTTTACCTTGCAAGATAGAATCAGTCCCAACCAGAGTTGACCCTGCAGTAACCTCGGATGTGAATGTTCCGTGTTGATGGGCAATCTCGTCCAAATCCTCGGCCTCTGGATCGATGTGTTCATCTATAGGTTCGGCGGACCTCGGCTCTGTCTTGGTGGATCTTGAATTGACATCGAAAGTAGACCCTCTTCTTATAGGCGGCAACCCAACAAAAGATGAGTAACGTTTAGGCGTGTTTGAGGATTCGTAGGGTTGAGAAGGAGACTGAGGCTGAGATTGGACGTTAAAAGGCGTTTCTTGAGTAACTGCAGTATAAACAGATGCCGGCTGATTTGATGTAACGGCATGCTCTTCCGAGGGCACCATACGAATGCCACCGCTGACAGGTATAGGTGTTGCATCGCTAGATAGCGGTTTCTCGGAGGCCGCTTGCGTGCTGACGCTCTGCTGAGGCTGATTTTGGCTCACAACCAAGACTTCTGAGGGGCCGGAAACATCATCTTTAACAGGGTTTGTATCCTTAAAGGGATCCCATGTGGACTCATCGACAGGCGTTGGAATGTACCACTGTGGCTTCTCATCATGTTCTCTACTGGCGAAGGGAGATGGTTCTTGTGATAGCTGAGGCCCGTAGCTCTCATGTGAGGCAAGTCGCTTACCTGATCCGACTGTCGACCGCAAAGAACCAGAAGGAAGTATGCTAGAGGATTGGGAGGACTGGGGGGCATGATACGATTGCGTCGAAGGCCTCGAGTTCACGACGTCCTTTTCGGGGGATTCATCAGCGCGGGCCCTCGTGAGACGATCTAAGCCCCACGATGCGCGTCTTTCAGTCTTGAGCTTTGTCTGCACCGGGGATGTTGGTTCGTCCTGTCAGCCAGAGAAACATTAACAAACACTCTTGTCACATAGCCTGATGGATGGGCAACAGCATGATGGTATTGGGAAGAGAAAAGGGAACAAGCATCGTAGAATTCCTATCTCATACATCCATTTCATCATAAGGCCAATAATGAGGCACCAGCCTCGAAGCGCATGATGAAAAGAGATTTAATCCAACAAATTACCCCCTGAACGGAAGGGGAAAAAAGGAAGTAGCCCATCACAACAGGTTCTAAAAGAGAAGCGTCAGTGAAATACCTTGTCCCCAGTTCCACGCAATTTGCTCTTTCCCTTGCTAAACAACCCTTTGCCCATCTTTCCAGCAGACTGCATGAGTTCCTTGCTCTTGGTACCGATCTGGCCGCTGGAGTTTCCGAAGCTACTGGATCCAGAGGGCATGGAGTTGCTGCCCATTCGTGATCTGCCTGCTACTGGCGCTGTCGTGGGCGAACTCGCGTTGAGGTATTGCTGATAATACGGCTGCTGAGTCTGAGATACGCTGGGGCCTTGTGCGTGCCCTTTTTGAGTTGTGGGTACACTGGCTCCTGCAAATGAAGTTGTTCCGGTCGCATGTTCAGGATGCTCGGTCATGAGATTGGAGAGCCAACTCTCTAAGCCTGAATCCCACTCTTGATGTGCTTTTCGGCCAGCTTCGAACTTGAGAGTTCTTTGAACAGGTGTCGCCAAGCTCATGATATCACGCCACGGACTTGTCTGGGGAAACTCGCTAGAGGTAATCGCTCTGGTCGGCTTTTCTGCAGGCGCTGTTGCTGACGTCAGATTCGAGGGTATTTGGGTCATGTTCTTGTTATCTGTGACAGATGGACGGCGGCCCTCCGCAGCCTGCGGCGTTTCGTTATCATTCTCCACAGAAATTGGAGAGGGAGGTTCCAGATTGGCAGACTGCTGACTCGGGGGTAGAGTGCTGGCTTTGGACACCTGGTGAGAAATCCCGCTAGACGGTGGAATAACGATCATTGGAGTCTCAAAGTTTCGTGGCGAGTCTTTGCTTTCACTTGCGGTGTTTGCAACGGCATCGTGTGGCGAATGAACATCCGAAGATGCCTGTGGTAGAGAGGTTAGGACAAGAGCTTCGTCGTTGGAGCTCCCGGCAGGAGGCACGATAGGGAGGATCTTCGGAGGAGATTCAAAGCCAGCCTCCCATGAAAATCGCCGTCGTGAGTCAGAGACAGGTGACTCGGGTTGAGAGGTAGGCTGGGTGCTGGGCTGTGGTTGTTCGGTGGTTTGCTGCTGCTGCTCAGTTACTAAAGCAGTTTCAGCTTTTGGCTTCTCCTGCCCCCGTACCTGTGCTTCTGTCTCTTTGCCTGATCCCTGGCCAGGCTTCTCGTTTGAATCAGCCCAATAACTATCGTAGTCACTAAGAGTGTAGCTGCTATTGCGCATATTGTTTTGACCACCTGGTGACAAAGAGTGAGAGTTCTCTGTTGGGGGCTGAGGAGAAAGCCCATCATTTGGTGTTGGGGCGATAGGGCTTAAGGACCTCATGATTTCTTCACTCAAAACATCGCTTTCTTTAATAGGCGATGAGTTGAATGTGTTCAAGGTTCCCTGTGTCATGGCGGAATTTGGTTCATAATCAGACGGAGAATATTCGGGTTGTTGGGGATGCGAAAGCTCTGTCGACATAAATTTGGAACTTGCTCCAGATGTCGCACCATCAGGTTCTCTAGACGGTAAGAGCCCCTTCGTGTTTGGACTCGGCGTGCGTAGAGGCGGAACGGATCGTGGGTCGTTCATAGGCGCAAGGGACGGTTTGTGGGAGGGAGCGCTGTTAGACCCAGAGAAGCTGGAGTTGTCTTCGCTCTCTCGAGGTTTTTCGTCCAACGTCGAGAGGTTTCCCGGATTGTCGGCTGATGGTCGAGAGTCCAGGGGCTGTTCTTGCTTGACTGGTTCTCGAGACAAGGGAGTATTTCTCGAATCATCTTTTCCTGAAGTGAAAAAATCGGCACCAAATACCGACATCCGTGCCACGTCGGGAAGCTGGGGGCTGACAGATAACCGCTTCCGGTCAATATCTGTAGGTGAATGAATGAATGTTTCGTCCTTGTGATTATTTGACTGCTGCAAAGCATCATCACTATCTGCAATTGGTGCATCGTTTAGTCCTTTCTGTGCCATGCCAAGCTCGTCGCGTTTCGCAAGGATGCTATCAAAAGTTGGCTGCTTCTGAACGCGATCGATTGCAGGACCCTCCTCTTGGCCAAATCCTTGCTGATGCGGCTCGTTGACGGGAGGAGTAGAGCGGTCATCCGGCCTGGGTGCCATGTTGTCGGTGATGGATAGCGGCGAGCCGCCCAACTTACGCTCATCATCCAGATGGCGATATAAATCGGGTCGCATCGAGGGAGAAGCCCGAGCAGCAGAGCTGGTTGCACTCTGCGGGGTAGATGAACGAACATCGGGCTGCTGGTTATAGCTGGGGGCTTTCGAAGACCCGAGCCCAGAAGACGCGGGAGCAGGCGATCCATTTCGTCCTGCAATGGGTGACGAGACATTCAAGATCTCCTCCGGACGGGTCGTATGGGTTGCCACATCTGGATGTTGAGTCTGAAGTTGGAGCGAAGGAGGGCCGCTTGAGCCACGAGAGCTGGAAGCTACGGCAGCGGCCAATCTGGGAGAAGGCCCATGTGGTTCGTTCGGAAGTCGCTGACCGACGGATCGGAGACCTGTCGTAACTCGAGGGACAGGAGGTGGTGGCGGTTCATCGTCTTCGAATTCGTCTGCGCCCCAATCGTCACCATCATAATTTTGAACGGGCGCTTGGACCCATTTCCTCGTCTTTGAACGATTGACGTTTACCTGGTATCCGCCAGGCGTTTGGGGTGATCTAGAGGGCGATTGCGGATTAATGATGTGGAACGTTTAAAGATGGCAAAGAGTTATTACAATGGAGATTGCGACTGCCCTTGCGCAAAAGGGTTGTTGTATGTCCCATCCATGTCGTGCTTGGCTTATCGTCAATGTTCAATTATCGGTGCATTCTTGGCTGGGGCTTGGATATATGGTCAATATTCAACTCTCGCAGTGGCGTTAGACAGCTGAGAAAAGTCGAATGGTAAGATGTATCTTGAGCGACGGATGCCTTGTTGAGCTCGTAGGGATTAAGTTCGCGGCAGACGGTGCGCAGGTCAGTTGATGACGATTGATTGGAAGTAATGGGGAGCTCGAAATACAAGGTACACAGCCCAAAGCGAAGACGATGACAGTAAAATAAGGCACTACAACAATAAAAAGTAACGGGTGATAAAAAAGAGCAAAGAGTGAAAGATACGACAGATCTGAAAGGCAGTGGAGGCCAGCGGCAACAGGTGAAGGCTGTCGACGGGATGGTGATAGTGATAGTGATAGAACAAGGAGGTGGTCGGTCGGGAACGAGCAAGTGGTGCGGTCAGGCAATTTTGTTGGTTAGCTTAGGCTCTAGTCCAGTGCCGTGCTGTGCTGAGGTCACCCCAGGGCCGTTGGAGATTAGATGACGGAAGAGGATGGGGAACCTCGGGCTGTTGTGTGTCGCGGCCGCTAATAGGAGACAAGGAAGACCGTCGCTGGATATCCAATAAACCAAGGAGGAACGAAAGACCCCAGTTTACCCAGCCTCGTTGAAGCCCCAAGGAAGATGAACAATAGGTGCTCTGTAACTATTCCAAGATAGGTATTGGTATGATGTCGTGGTGAAAAGCTAGTATTGTACAGCATAGGTAGCGCAGGAATGGAGGGGAAGGGGAAAAAAGCAAAACTAAGAAAAATAAATAGGTTGTGCTGAAGCCATGAAATTATCGGCTGAGTCGTTCCTCGAAGTTGCGAGATCAGCTGCTAGACTCCCTGTCATCCCGCTTTAGTGCCTATGGTTCGG
This sequence comes from Fusarium graminum, assembly GCA_013266165.1. Taxonomy (NCBI): domain Eukaryota; kingdom Fungi; phylum Ascomycota; class Sordariomycetes; order Hypocreales; family Nectriaceae; genus Fusarium; species Fusarium graminum. The sequence continues at coordinate 124,912 of JAAGWP010000307.1, forward strand.
CGGAAGCTGTATTTAATTACAATCCACGTTTATAAGTAACGTGGCCGCAGAGACATGGGTCAGGAACTGGTCATTGCTATTTTTGACGTCAGGTGTTTAGATTTTCTACGACTGAGATTAGGACGGTTCAAACATGGCATAGAAAAGTCCAGCTCAAACAATATCAATTCGCATGTGCTTGGATATAGCACAAACCTGCTTTGTTTGAGTCTTCCATGCGAGACTGACTGTGTGGAAGGCGACTGTTGGGAGAGTTGGCTAACAGGTAGAGTTCCCCGGTTTTCGTCACCAACTGGGGTGAACCCCCTATAGCCCTCTTGAACCTCGCGATAACGACAACAACCTTGACGAACGATGCGATCGCTTCACAGGTTTGGCTTCTGCTTTGCGGTTCTGAAATCGTCTCTTTCGCTTCAAAGACGCGATAACCATGTACAACAGTCATCTCTGGTGCCCTACACACCAGGTTGCGCATCCACACGTGCCACTATCACTGAAAGAAAGACAGCAATAGCAATGTGTTTGTTGATGCTTTTGATAGGACAGGTGACGTCGATGATGACACGTCCTGGACCGTTGGTGGGGGCCTTCAGCGGCTTTTAATTGCTGATCGCGTCCCCAGAACAATGCTTCTCAAACCTACGTCTTGCGGTTCACAAGCGAGTGACCAGTAATTGTCCCTCGTAGAAAATACGGGAATTGATGCGAGACCGTAATTCTCGATGAACCAGGCTACCTAGGAGGCCAGTCCCACTTGATCACAAACTAAGAGAATGGGGCATGAATACGAATGATCAAGGTTGAACTATAAAGAATGAATACGGTTGAGAAATATTGGGATACGAAGCAAATGTTTTGAGCCAAGTAATATGAAGAGTTCATCCGGTGATCAATCAATGAAGACTGCTTCATATAGGTATGGTACTTACCTACCTATGTAGGAAGCCTTTACATTGGAGCTTTTATTGCGTGAGTCATAGGATCTGATAGCCTTTCTCTTGTACAACTAAAACATAAACCTGATGTGAAAAGTTTCACCTTCTGTCTCGTATTCACACGATCACTACAGACATCAGCCACTTCAAAGCCACACCGCGGAGAGTCTTGAGGACAGCATACGGAGTAGAGCAAGAGCAAGAGCCAGCGTGGCGGATCTAGGCCCAGCATCTGCGCTACCCTTGCCTCCGACCAGCCTGGAACGAGCCAACGACACGTCCCCCTCCCAATCAGTCAATCCAATCTCCTTTCAGATCCAGCGACACCAATTCCAATCAAACCTCATTTGTCTCTGGCATTCTTCGTTGCGCATCCAAAGTTAGCCTTTCCCCAATTTAGTCCAGTCCCTTGGAAGCTTTGCAACTTCATCTCAACGTCTTAGTTTACTTCTTACACACTATACTCAAATCTACAGTTTCGGTTCCAGTCAGCAAATTACTCCCTTCTAATATCCTGCAATTCGCTTTCGTGTCCGCGTCACTCGCCCACCAACGACGTTCCATTTCGCCTGCGCTGCCAATTGAGACCTGATCCGGACCCTCCCACATCGACGTTCAACATCACGGCTCGCCGCATCGTCAGTGAAACACGGGTCGCATAGGTGGCATATTTCTTGCTCCTACAACATCGACACAATTCTTTTCGAATCCAAGCCGCGCTGGCCGCAGTCTGACATCTCGGTGTTATCCTTAACCCCTCTTAATTTGGCCACTATGGCTGTCGCATCCATTCAAGACAGAACCTCCGAGTTCAAATCCGTCCTCGCACAAGCGCAGCGAAAACAATCATCATCAAAAGTCAGCTCTCAGCGCCGGTCTCTTTTGACTGATGCGCAAAAAGATGCCGCCAACGGTCATGCTGCTGGCCCTCCGAGGCGATCCGACTTCGCCCGGAACGCTGCTGAAATTGGACGTGGCATCTCGGCGACTATGGCCAAGTTGGAGAAATTAGCACAACGTGAGTATGCTCACCACACTTGCCATGTAAATGTTAAGTTTGAGTACTGATCTAACATGAGGAAATAGTGGCGAAGCGACGGACCCTTTTCGACGACCGTCCTGTTGAAATCAACGAGCTTACATTTGTTATCAAGCAAGATCTCTCGTCTCTCAATCAGCAAATTGGAGCTCTACAAACACTCACCAAGCAGCAACACCCTAAAGCTGATCAAGAGGGCGAACACAACAAGAACGTTGTGTACCTACTACAAGGCAAACTCACCGACGTCTCGGTCAACTTCAAGGACGTTCTTGAGGCCAGGACCAAGAATATCCAGGCATCGCGATCAAGAACTGAGAACTTCATCTCCTCAGTATCGCAACATACACAACCATCTATTCAGCAATCTGCTTCACCTCTCTACGGAACACCGGCTCGTAACTCACCTGCACCTGGCGCACAAGACACTCTTTCACTCAACCCTGTCGGTGATCAACAGTTGTTGATGATGGAAGAGGCACAACCATCCAACACTTACATTCAACAACGAGGCGAGGCAATCGAGGCAATCGAGAAGACAATCGGCGAGCTGGGCAGCATCTTTGGACAACTGGCCACCATGGTATCAGAACAGAGCGAGATGATCCAGCGCATTGATGCCAACACAGAGGATGTCGTGGACAACGTTGAGGGAGCGCAACGGGAACTCCTCAAGTACTGGAACCGAGTTTCAAGTAACAGGTGGTTGATTGCCAAGATGTTTGGAGTCCTGATGATTTTCTTCTTGTAAGTTTACCCATTCCACACGTCATGACACACCACCAGAAACTTGGTCTTTGTATCGTGCCTGTAATCACAACGTAACTGGGAGCATTTACTAACATACTTTCAGGCTTTGGGTCCTCGTTTCAGGTTAAGTTTTCGGTGGTTATAAGAAGCAACGTATGCCATGAGAATAAGAGGCGGGCACAGAAAACCAGGGATTGGTAAGGGAGTTTGTGGCATCTGCTTTGTTGTAATGCAATATCATCCAGTAGTTGTACTTTTTCTTCGATATGCATGTATGTATACTCTGTTGTCGTTCTCTTTGGAGCCACGAGAACGACATCGTTTAGAGGAAAGGGGTCTCGGTAGAAGACTCGTTGAACGCTCACGTTGGGGGGTTTGGGATTAATAATGAAACGGTATGTCCTCAGTCGATAATTGAATCAACAATATTGGATGGTGTTTGTCCATCTGCATTGTGAAAACCTTCGTGACCAGGTGTCAAATGTAGCCCCCACGCTTACTTTTGAGGCATAACACTACCTACCAATACATGAGGTAGCTCAAGTACCATGACAGTAGGTCAACTTGGTCTCAACTATATAAAGAGGCCAGCCAGCCATGATACCACAGGCTTATGCTCAACGGCATTCAAGTGAGTCACTCGGCAGCGAATAACCCCCCCCAACTGCTCACAAGAAGTGATAAACTGAGCGTGAAAGGTGCGTTCCCAATCTTTGGGGGCATCAAGTTTCTCATGACCGGGGTTCTCGCCGACCCTCAAGAGCCACTCTAAATTAGCCTCAACTCTGTATGGACATCATGTTCAGGACTCGGACCAACCCCACCCCGAGCAATCCCAGCGATCAACGCTTTTCCGTCTGAATTACATCCCAAACCTCCCGCATGAGGTAAAATTGGCCTTGGACTCGGTGACCTCGGGGACCTTCCTAGCGTTGCAGCATTGTTTGGCGGGGTTCACGGCCTTGACCCCGCAAAGATGAGCGTAGTTTGGGGGGGGATCATAAAATAGAGTACTGCTCTTGGTAGGTTAATTACGTATGAGGCCTAGGAGGGGCATTCATGTTCATGATGTGGCAGCGATTTATAAGCTGCAGGTCTCCCACTTCCATTCGGGCGTCTTCTTCTCTTGTGCTCTGTTCTAGATCTTCCACTTATCCTTCGCTCACATTCCTCAACTCAACACAACCTCTACACTCCTACAAGACTCATACAATGGCTCCTACTACCTTCAAGCTCAACACCGGCCAGGAAATCCCTGCCGTTGGTCTTGGTATGTTCTTGTTGCATGTCTCAAGTCTGCACAGATCAATTGACTAACATTCTTCTTTCTTAGGTACCTGGCAGTCACCCGCTGGTCAGGTTGAGAAGGCCGTCACATATGCTTTGAAGGATGGCTACAAGATGATCGACTGTGCTTACTGCTACGGAAACGAGGATGAGGTTGGTGCCGGTCTCAAGGCCGCCTTTGAGGCGGGTGTCAAGCGTGAGGATGTCTTTGTCGTCACCAAGGTTTGGGCGACTTACAACACTCGCCCCGAGGAGGGTCTCGACAAGAGTCTGAAGGCCCTTGGCCTTGACTACGTTGATCTCTTCCTTGTGCACTGGCCTCTGCTCCTTAATCCTGAGGGCAACGACGACAAGTTCCCAAAGAACCCTGATGGCTCCCGAGACATCATCCGCGACTACAACCACGTCGATGGATGGAAGCTCATGGAGAAGCTCCCTGCTACTGGAAAGACCAAGGCCATCGGTGTCTGCAACGTGAGTCGATCCTGTACTTTATATCGAGGCTCTGACTGACATTTTCGCAGTACAGCAAGAAGTACCTCGAGGAGCTTCTGCCTCACGCCACTATCGTCCCCGCCGTCAACCAAATCGAGAACCACCCAGAGCTTCCTCAACAGGAGATTGTCGACCTCTGCAAAGAGAAGGGTATCCACATCGAGGCCTACAGCCCTCTCGGCAGCACTGGTGGCCCCGTTATGACTGCTGCGCCTGTTGTTAAGATTGCTGAGAAGAAGGGTGTATCCGCCTCTACGGTCCTCCTTAGCTACCATGGCAAGTCTCGCACGTATTGATTACAAGGGATATATTTTACTGACCCAACATACAGTCGCCCGTGGTAGCACCGTGATTGCCAAGTCGGTTACCCCAGAGCGTATTACTACCAACAAGACTATCATCGACCTCGATGAGGAAGACATCAAGGCTCTGGATGACTACTCCAACGAGCTTAAGAAGAGTGGCGAGCTGAAGCGATACGTCTACCCTCCTTTCGGTATCGACTTTGGTTTCCCCGACAAGTCGTGAATTAAAGGACGGTTATAACTGCATGAGGACGGGACAAAGAGATGATATCATGATGGTAAAAGCGGTATTGAAGAACATTACATCTACATAATAGATTAGAGGCTTAGAGCAAGCTTCCCAATACAAAGAGTCAAAAATCCATTATATTGTCTTATTTCAAGTACTGCCCGAGTTGAGCTTGAATATCGAAGATTGGGCTGCCTGCTCTGATATCTTCGACTCACTTCCACACGCGAGCTAAAGCTCTATGTATGGACATCATCCATGATAGCTACCGCACGAAAGATTGGATTATACACTGAGGTCGTCCATGTGTGTTACCTCGGAATTACTGGTCATCCCACGCAAGAGTAGCATAGGCTTACAGGACAACGGTTTCATCAAAGTTATCGTTATTTTGCTAGAGAATCATATCTATACTCCAAATCACAAACAACACATTCCCCTTTTACCCCAACCTTGAACCCGCCATTTGTAAAGCTCACCCAGCCGTCATTACTATCTTTATAATCGACCATATAGTCACTTTTCATTGAAGTCGACCACAACCTTGATAACAAGGTTTCCTTGCTCGTCTCGCACTTTGCCTGCCATCTTAAAGGCGTCCTCAATCTTGTCCATGCCGTTATATCTTTGAGTGACCAAGCGGCTCACGTCAGGCATGTTTGCGGGAGGGTCGGCAAGGAGTTCAATGATCTGCTTGTATGTGTTGGCGTAGCGGAAGACACCCACAATGTCGACTTCGCGAAGGGCAGCGGCCGACATTGGGAGTGTGAGAATGGGAGTACCCATTCCAATGATCATGACCTTGCCTCCAGGCTTGGTGGCGTAAATGGCGGTTTGCACGCAAGTCTCGACACCAGTGCACTCGTAGACGGCTGTGACTTCACCAACGGCCTCTCCATTAACCTGAGTCTCCTTAATAGTAGCAGCAACCTTCTGAGCAAAGGCCAGTTTGTCCTCAATAGTTTGGGGGCGCTCCATAGGGACGAGCACAGAAGCGTCGGCGAAACCATTGGTGGTAGCAAAGTCAAGACGGTCCTTGAGGATATCGGCAATAATGACGGTCTTGGCCTGGTCAGCCTTGGCAACAGCAGCTGCGAGAAGTCCGACAGCACCAGCACCAAGGACAAGAATTGTTGAGCCCTTGGGGAGAGCAGCGCGGTCTCGGGCGTGCATGGCGACCGAAAGCGGCTCGACGAGTGCGCCGAGATCGAGGGTAACATGCTCAGGCATTCTGGACTTGCGTTAGCACACTGTCCCAATTTTTCGAAAGAATTGGGGTCTTACTTATGGCACCACTTGGCAGGGTGGTTAATTCTCTCTTGGAGAGTTCCTTGAGCATGAGGGTTTGCCTTTGCTGAGCTGCGGAACTTCATGCCCCGGCAAATGTTATAACGTCCCTCGCCACAAAGCTCACATGCCTCGCAGGGTAGGCCGACCTCAAGAGCAACATGGTCGCCGGGCTTGAGATGTGTGACTCCTGAACCGACAGCTACGACCTTTCCCGCGGACTCATGGCCGAGTGTGAGGGGCTCGCGAACAATGATGTCGCCGTTACGGAAGTGGTTGTAGTAGTGAAGATCGGAGCCGCAAAGGCCGGTAGACTGAACGGCGACCTGGACTTCGTTGCTAGAAGGCTCGGGAAGGTCACGCTCTTCCTGTATGTCGTATTAGTTAACTGCTTTCTTCGGAGTTTGGGGTTATTACTACATACCAGACGGAGATCCTTCTCGCCGTGGAGAACGGAGGCCTTGACGCGCTCAGTTGCCATGATGACAGTATGAGATATGGAGGGG